>CAUJNA010001668.1:1399622-1412122 GCA_963377175.1 Effrenium voratum | reverse complement strand
TACCGATGAGCCCACCGAGGACTCGACGTCTGCATTCACGAGCATCGCGAATCCGATGGATTGTACAGGAGCTCCAAGTCGTTGATACCCTCGTCAGTCTCGGTACTCCCACACGTGGTAGGACACATAGGAACTGGGCACGACTATGGGATCCATTGTGGTGCCTCCAGTGCTGTCTTCAGACCAGTACACTTGGAAGTGATATGATCTGCGCCACTCCCGATACGTGGAAACGTGAAGTGGATCAGGAACTGGCGCCTCATCGGGAACGGGTCTCCAAATGCCCGGAGAGTAAATTCGAATCCATTCCACTCCTCTATCGATCTGGTACTCAAAATACTGGGGGTTCATAGCAGCAATACAGGCTCGCACGACTGCTAAACTAGTCGAAAGACTGCGGCAAGGACACACATGCATTACCAACCGCGCACATCCGCTGGAGAGTGAGGCAACTTTTCAAACTCAAGGTGAAACACAGCAACGAGGTCTGAAATGTCCAACTCCTAGGTTTCACTGTCGTTGATGTCGCGCACACCTGCAATGATAGTGTCCTGGTCGTCTGCGAGCACAAGGGGAGAGACATTTCCGCCCATGGCGCAGGATGGCATGACAGTAATGCTTGCAAGTTGCCGATGGGGACCGCGATGGACGGCCAGCACGTTTGGAAGAAAACACTGTAACGGGCCGTCGAGATCGCCGCGGCGCTGAAGCTGATGCTGTCCGAGATCTTTTGGACGAGCGCCCTGGACTGCGTGGTTCTTCATCACGGGAAGGGTCAGTGCTGTAGATCGAGCGGCGTGTGCGCTGCGATTTCGAAGAGGTAGGGCAGGATTGTCCACGAGGGGCTGAGATCGAGGGGCTGCGTACCGAGGGCATAAACTGTGGGTGTAGAATCACCGGTGGTGGTGGTGGTGGTGGAGGAGGAGGTGGAAGAAGCAATGGCAGACTTGGCGGGGGCGGAGGCGACGTAGTCAGCCGAATGGGTCTGTCGAGTAAAGCCCCGGGTCCATGAAATTGTAACCACGTCGGCTGCGCTCCATGGGTCCAGGTAATGTACGTCTGTACAACTTGTTCCGACATGATTTGAGCAACTCAGGCATGACTTCACTGCATGTCAACGGCATCTCCCAAACCGACAAGCAAGAGTAAGTCACGTGCAAGCAAGCAAATAGCATGTGATCAACAACTAGAACCGGACACACCGCCGCAGCTTACCCTTTAGTCCTCCGATGGTCGCTGCTGCATTTGACGACCGTGTTGCTAGCCGCGAGCCTCGAGTTGTTGATAGACCTTCCATGCCTGCTTGACTTCCTCAATCGGCTTCTGAAGAAACCGAGCAATGGTCTTGTAGGTGGGCCTGGAATCCTTGTCTTTCTTCCGTCTCACCATTTCATCCAGCTCACCCTGTGTCCATGCCGTGAAAGGTTCACGGTATGCATTGCGAAGTGCAATGGTGAATTCTTGTAGAAGTTCCCTAGGACCATGAACCACCGTAGGCGACGGCCGGAACGACGAGGCACCTGGATGCGGACGTACCGAACCATCAGAATCCGAATCAGGTGTCGTAGGCGTCGTCTGTCCTGGCTCTCGGCCACCGTGTGCAGCGAAGGGAGCAAGTGGACGAGGCGGTGGCAGTCGATCCAACACAGATTCGGGCCGAGCACCAGGATTGTGGTCACTAGCATCACGATGTGCCGCTCGAGGCGGGGACAAAGCCGGTATGTACCAGGTAGATGACGTGTCCACAGGTCGAGCCCGAATTCGTGTGGGGGATCGGGATCTGTCAGACGAGGCGCGTTCCGTGATGATGCGGGGCCGCAACCCATGTCTGGAGTTTCTTGGTGCTCTGGGGGTCACCACCGTGTCTGACGGACGACCACGCTCCGTCATCAAGGCAAAGTTCAGGGTGTCCAGAGCTGTCGCAACTTGGGATGCAAGGACATTGAGTACAGCCACCAGGTAATTCACAAACTCAGCAGACAACTGCATGGCAACCGATCAAACAACAAGGTCAACTCAAGCAAAGCTGCAAAGCTATAACGCTGCGGCATGGCAAAGACATGGTGCATGCGAACATGAATGTAGCAAACGCTGAGGTACTTTTATCGCTGTTGCTCCGTCACCGTTCATAAGACAGACCTGATGGTCGGCAAGCTGGCATGGCTTTGACCGCCGGTGGATACTTAGGTGTATAAGCATGGCGGCGGGCCATGGGAACCGCATCAGCTGGACGGTCCGGGAGCCGTCGGTGATGGCTGCGGGATCGTCTCCGGTGCGGCTCTCGATGCCTAGATCTTCGCCTTCGTCTGTGTTCCCGGGAGCTGCTGACACTCACCGTGCGTACGTGAGCAGGGTGCTCCGCACGGTTATCCGAGGTGGCCACGAGAGTGACCGGCGCTGCCATGTGGTCAGGTCTGACCGATGTTGCCGACAAGTGCGGCGGCGCCGTGGACGGCGGAGGCAGCGGCGGAGGATGACCGTCAGGAATCGGTGGCGGCGGGGGCGGCTGTGGATGCCGCTGCTGGCCTTGAAGACGTTGCAGTCCAGCCAGAAGTAGACTGATCTGCGATGACATAGCGAGTAGCATGTGCCGGCAATCGCGTAGCAGATCCCCATGATCCATCACAATCCCGGAAAGATGAGACAACCAGGGCCAAATCAACCAGTAATAACTAAAAGCGGCGACGGAAAGCAACACAAGGCATACAACCAAACATGCAAGCAACACCGTGAAAGGAAACATCGTAGTCAAACCATGAGCCACGGACAACTCTATGCGTTTTTCCGGAAGAGGAGCGTCATGATGTACATCATGAAAACAAAGCGCACACCACGTCGGGTCAGTAGCAACGCTATTGTACTGGCATGCCACCATGGTTCACCAGAACATGCCCATGTAGCTGGGCACTGCGATCGAAGATCGGAGTTTCCACCTGCCATCCTTGGCGTGAATGCAGTCATAGTAATGGGAAGCGGCAATGTCCGCGTACACGCCGCCGCGGGGTATAGTGCAATGCTGTTGCCGGAGACGAGCAGAGCCACCAATGCACACCGGGCGGTCTGTCCGGATTCCACCGAACTGCGCTGCAGATTGGATTGCCGCTTCCTGAGAATGGAGGCTGCCCCTGCAGTAGAATCCCATCGGAGGCAACCAGACTTCGTTCCAGTTGGAGCATTCACGATTGGGGGAAGGATGTTCTTGCCACTTCGAAGGTCGGATCAGTTCCTCATCACGCAGGATTTGCATGGCAGCCTGCATATTGGTGTTGTGGGTCCAGAAAAATGTGGACTGGGATTGAGTGCGATGCTTGTCCGGCAACAATCGGCGTGGCTCAAATGAGAAGATGATCCCAAAGAGGTTCTTCTGCGAGTTCTTTTTGTCCGCGGAGAAGTGGTGAAACGTCCGTGTGGTTCTGCTGATATATGGCCACTTCTCCTCGCAAATGCCGAGCTGGACGATGAGTTGTTGCGGTAGTGACCGCCATGAGATCTGGAAGTAGTCCGAAATGTCTTTGACCACTTGATCCGTCCAGCGTCCCGGAACCCCATGTGGTGGCTGAGCAAACGGAAACTCCGAAATGGACTTGACCCGCTGTTCATCTTCGATGATGCTGCGGCGGTGCGGCATGAGACTCCTGTAGACCGACTCCCATGATTTCTTCAACAGCTCAGGTTCAGGAAATACCAAGGCGGCAATCGAGGGCAAGGTGTAGTAGAGGACATCATTCACTTCGATGGCAATCTCCTCGATCCGGTACCCAGTGCGTAGCTTGAAGCGATGAATGCCCAAATCGGGCACCTGCCGACGAACTGAGAGAGGCACCAGCGCGATGCGGTTCTCAGAAGGACTGCCATGAGCAGGAGGAAACGGAGGCGAGCGTGGCCTCCTTTGATCACTATGGGCGCGTCTGCCATTACTCCTCCATTCACCCCAATCCTCCTCCTCATCCGAATGCCCTTGTGTGAGCTGGATCCGCGGAATTCGTGACCGGGGGGAACGCGATCGGGGCTGCCCTGTGAGTGCTGGTACGTCACGTGACGGGCCGTGGGATTGCACACTTTGCCGTGAGTCCGAATGAACATTTGGATCTCATTGCCGTTGATGAAGTTGGGGAGGTGTTCGAGTGTCACGCGGCTCGTGGTTTGTACTGATCCGTCAGAACGTAGAAGGCTGGTGACCATATATTCTGCCATGGTTCTGAGCCAGCTACATGCAAACAAAGCACAATGCAACAACAACTGTCACAAGCATGCACAAGAAGAGACAGAATGACAAGCTCACATGCAGATTTTGTCCCGAGTCGACGCCGAACGTCGCGCAGAAGGTGGGATTCAAAACCTTTGGCCTCATAAAGGCGTTTGAGAGCGTCGAGCCCATGTTGTTGCTGAACCGCCGGTTGTGCACCGCGTATGATGAGCCACGAGCGAGAAGACGAAGAAGAATAAGTGAACATCTGATCATTGGCACTCCGAATTCCTTTGATTTGGGAGGGATGATCAGGTAGCTGTGG
Organism: Effrenium voratum; assembly: GCA_963377175.1. NCBI lineage: Eukaryota > Dinophyceae > Suessiales > Symbiodiniaceae > Effrenium > Effrenium voratum. The sequence continues at coordinate 1,407,611 of CAUJNA010001668.1, read as the reverse complement.
TGTAATAGTTCTGGAGGAAGAATCACATCGGTAACCCAGTACTTTGTCATCATGTTGAACCTCAAGCATCACTGGAGGGCGATAAAATTCCAGGGAAAGGAAGTTCATGAGCACGGGTGAGTGTGGGGCTGAGTCACGAAGGAGAATGAAACGATTATCGACGTAGCGCTCATGCCAAATCACTCCAATGTCGGGCATGCAAAACCGCAGAGAACTCATGGTTTGGTGCCAGAAGAAGTCCTCAACCGTAGCAACCAAATTGCACAACGGTGGCGCGGCTGGTGATCCCATAGCGACTCCTCGTTCTTGGCGGGACAAGTATCCGTTGATCTCGAAGTGACTGTTGTCAATGACAAAGTCCAGAAGGTGCCGGAGATCTTGTTCACGAAAAATTCGAGGGATCTTGGTTTGACGGCGCCACTTTCCTTTGAACATACGGCGTCGATGATCTGACTTTACTTCGTACACGGACCATTGCGAGGAACTGCGAAGGCCAACAACTTGATCGTATCGATGGAGAAGCACTTGAAGCGCCTGGTGGAATCGTTCCGTAGGAATGGACGTGAAGAAGCCTGACAGGTCTTGCGACACCAGGTGGATGTACTCATCAGGATCTGCTTTTGACAGTGCTTCCCACAGCTGCTGGATAAGTTCTTGTACTGAAAGTTGACCTGCAATGTCGGGGAAGGCAGCCTTGGTAAGTTCAAATATGAGTGCACCGAAGACCGTGAGGAAGGGAGCTGCCCATGTGCGAAAGAATGAAATGATGGGTCGAGCTTTCTGCCAGTCCTTGGTCGGCTTTGGGAGGATGCGCGCTGTGGGCAAGTCAAAGTCCCCATGCATATCGTTGACGTAGGAGAGAAGGTACCGTGGTTACCACTTCAGAGCGAAAGGATGCTGCGGATTCGCGGCAAAGTGAGAAGACATCCCCCGAGCAGAACGTCTTCCGCATCAGTATGGCAAACAGGGACGGGCACATCACATGTGCGCGGGAGGGAAAATGATCCGCTGGGATAACAACCCACGAAGACAAAGAAGCCACAGTGCGTTGCAACGATGTCGATGACCAATAAGCCCGATCTTGGAGGTTCATCCGATGAGTGTCCATTAACTGAGTCACAACCGGCTGTAGATCTGAAAGGAGACTGGAACCATGTACATGCCAGCGGCGAGCAAGTTTGCGAAGTTGTGTGGTGAAACGTTGATGCAATAAGTCGACATCACCGAAAAACTGATCCTTCATTGAGGCGGCCATGATTTCAACGTCAATGTCCGCATTGATGCGAGAAAACTCATCCACCATGACAGCGTGACCATGTGCACGGTGTAGATGGTGATCATCAATGTCCAAACAGCGACACGGAAAGGATGTTTCAGGAGTCCATTTGCGCTGCCATGTGCGGTAGTTGTATATCTTGTCGCCCAATGTGGCGCTGCGAGTTTCCACAACCCGGATCTTCGGAATGAAAAGAGAAGGGAACTGTAACCATGTGCCAAGTAGAGCTTTCCAATTCCGGACATGTAGCGGCGGTAAGAGTAGCTGTGTCAAAGTGGTGGGTGGTTGTAGCCGTCGTTTGCGCAGCACCTGGGCGAGGAGTTTCTGCGCCTTGGAGCGGAAGGGCTCGTTGACAAAGACTGCGAGCCGCAATAAGTAGTACAGCTGAGTGGGAGGGAAAGCCGCCGACAGTAGGTCACGCATGACTTGGAACGACGCTCCTGTATTCGATCCCAGCTGATAGAGAATCGAGTAATGGGCTTGGATGTCATCCAGGATGTCAGGGCGTAGTTGCCGTTGGAGATCCGGATGTAGTCGTCGTCGAAAGCGCTTGCGCAAGCCGAGGGAAGCGGGAGACGACAACGAGTGGCGTCGAAAATCCACAAGATGTTCCCGGAAGCCCACCTTGCGCAAGATTCTGTGTACCCAGGGCGCATTCAAATGCGGGCGTAGCAGGTATTGCCATTTGCTTTCTTGAACCCACACCGAGGAAACAGGAAGTTTGATTTCCACTGGTACAGCACAGAAGAGCCAGTAAGTATTGGATCTTTTCCAGTAGTGAAGCGCTGGTTCAAAGAAGGCATGCCGTCCACGAAGTAGTTGTAGAAATTTGCGACTGCGTGAGTGTTCACGACGTAGAACATCCTGATCAGTCGCCCCAACATAGTATGGTGTGTGCCATGGGGAGAGCCGAATGTAGACGCACGGTTGTTGGTGATGACCTGGATCATGTATGAAGTCATAGAGGTCAGGAAATCGCGCCCGCAATGAGCGTAGATGTCGCGTGTCAGCAAAAGTAGAGTGCATAATTTCACACAAGAGAGAAGTCTTGTAGAAGTGAAGGACTTCAAAGAACGGCGGGAAGTAGCCGTGATCTTGTGAAATGAGACGTTGTAAGAAACTAATCAATAAATAGGCAGCGCACCGACATCTGTGAAGCTCGTACCGGTTGGCCACGGTGTGCTGAGAGTTTGACATAGCGTGATTCGGAATCTGAAGGGCTATCCGGACCGCAACTAAGACTTCGAGGATGACACCCAGCCACGGCAATTGTGTGATGGATTCGTACTCCTCAGTTGGAATCGACGGTGGTGGTAGTCCAGGAAAACAGTACTGCCAGCACGTAGAGAATATGGTCAACGAGTGCAGAAGGTCGTCCAGCCACTGCCATTGTGCAACATCATCATAGATTCCGCAGCGGCGAAGTTCATCCAACATGGTGAGATACAACCAACGAAATCTACCACAAGGCGGCGACATGAATACAAGCATCACAGACAATCACACAAGAGGCAATGCAAGAACGAGCAAGTACAAGATCAATCTGGTGCAACGCAGACACTTGACGGACGAGTTTTCACCTGGACTCATCCGTGACATTGTTGCCGCTCCGGGCTCATATGAGAACGAAGGTCATCATGATGCCTTCTCATCCACAGAGTAGGCGAGCGGTCACGATGAGGTGACTCAATGCCTTCTCAGTGAGTTTGGTAAGATAGCCGGGCTCTAGTCCCCACGAAGCCGCCATTGCCCCGAGCGTGGGTGCGTCGCCTTTCGGCATGCGTTGGCGCGCCTGAAGGAGCTGCGTCGCCATAGAATCTAATGACTTGTTGCCGTTGAGCCGGGTCGGGTGATTGGCCCACTTAACCAGCGATGCCAAAGTGGTTGTTGTGGGTGATTGCTTGAGATAAAGGCGAGGTTGGTCACTGGTCCATGTGTAGTACTTGACAACTTCATCCGGCGTGCTGTGCATGGTGAGCAATTGTGACGCCGCCGGTTTGGACGGCGGTGACGACACCCCGTGAAGAGACTGGATGATCCGAGGTTGCACCACGCTATCAAACGACTTGCCATCCAAGGCGGCTGCGCTGGCTGTAGGAAGGGAGCTGGCAGGTGACGAGGATGGTGTGTGGTTGACCGGTGGCGGTGTAACCAACTCTGCATCATCCTTCTGGTTTGTCATCGTGGGAGAGGTCGATGCGCGAAGTGATGCGGAATACTGAGCTTGGAGAAGTTCGTGCGCACGATTTAGATCATTGAACTTCTTGACCATGTCATCGGTCTGGGCGGCAGGTGCGAGAGAGGTGTGATGTTGTTGAAGAAATTGAAGTACCAAGTTGGCCAAATGGTCATGGACCTTGATACGCCGATTGAAGTCATCGATGTTGAGACCCAGCGTGTTGGCAAGGTCCTTTTCCAGGGTGAGCAGGTTGAGTGACTGTGATCTTCGTAGTAATTTGGAACAGGTACTCCAAAGTAAGGCCTCGGTGCGGGTGCGAAAGCCTTCCCACGTCACGAATCGGCCGTGTGCAAACGGCCTGAGTAGCCAGTTGGTGAGGCCCCCGTGGATAACCTGAACCAGGCGTACGTCCCTAATATCCATGCCTGACATGTCGCGAAGGTTGCCGTGCGGAGTGTTGGCAACAGTCATGGGCAGGCTGAAGTTGTAGAGCTGATTGACATCAAACATGCCGTCTCCAGGTGTCCAGTCAGGCGAGGGAGTAAGCCAGGCTTTCTGAGGACGAACCGGTAGAGCCGCAGGAGGGCGATGTAGGTTGGGAAGTAGTAACCGGTGGTGGCATCACTGGTGGCATGAACTTGGTTGGCGTGGGTTCTGGAGGGATCGGCATCATGTAGTTGATCGCTGGGTATTGGAATTGTTGTGTGGGATTGTGAGTCGATTGAAAGTTGGTAGGTATCATCGGAAAGTTGTTGGTAGCGTTGTAGCCGGAGTTGTGTTGCCATGAAACCAAGTTGTTCCAATCCATGTTCTCCGAGACCTGGTTGTCATTGTGTTCACGTCGGCGTGCTTTGTGAGCTTGAGGGGACGGGCTCCGATCACGTCTGCGCCGAGTCCTGGATCTATCGCGATCATCACGTCGAGACATGGTGACGCAACTGACTCTGAATCCGCACACTTCCACCTTGAGAGAATCGGATCCGACAACATTCAAATCAATGCAAATGCAAGTCAACAGACCCCCGCTGCAATGGTCGATCGACATGTAAAAGGCAAAGCAAATACAAGTCAGCAATCTTCAACCGCAATGAAACGAGCAACAAGTTCAACCAATGGTCAGCAAATGCAATGAAAGTCGGCAGCCAGCAGCTGTGGTGAGACGTCACTATGGTCTGATGGCTGTCTTCCCTTTAGTGAAACCTCGTTCCTGGTTAAATGTGAAATTCCGCTGTTCTATGATAAGCACGTTGAGGTCAAATTTTCCGACAGAGCCGGCCCGGGGTCACACAATGGGTACACCCGAGGATTCCCCACGAATGGGGTGTACACACTTGAACTCCAGATGGAGAGTGCTCATCTTTCGAGTACAACTGATGAGTCTCGAGTACAACTGATGAGTCTCGAGTAAGATAAGTTTCGGCTCACGATGCACTCGGCTTCCCTCTAGTGACGAAAGCGTTACAAGGTCCAACATGAAGCACACACAGCGAGAGAAAGAAGAGGGCCAAATGGACTTTGCAACACAGATCAGCAGGTACACGGATTGGCGTCCCAATCCGCTTCACGGAGGTTCCACAGCCGTCTTCGTTGGCAGTAGGACTGTGGTCTCCCTACTGCCCCCTGCAGCAACGGAAAAAGGTTTTGGTGGCAGGGTATTCTGCCACTCCGCACACACACACACACACACACACACACACACACACACACACACACACACACACACACACACACACACACACACACACACACACACACACACACACACACACACACACACACACACACACACACACACACACACACACACACACACACACACACACACACACACACACACACACACACACACACACACACACACACACACACACACACACACACACACACACACACACACACACACACACACACACACACACACACACACACACACACACACACACACACACACACACACACACACACACACACACACACACACACACACACACACACACACACACACACACACACACACACACACACACACACACACACACACACACACACACACACACACACACACACACACACACACACACACACACACACACACACACACACACACACACACACACACACACACACACACACACACACACACACACACACACACACACACACACACACACACACACACACACACACACACACACACACACACACACACACACACACACACACACACACACACACACACACACACACACACACACACACACACACACACACACACACACACACACACACACACACACACACACACACACACACACACACACACACACACACACACACACACACACACACACACACACACACACACACACACACACACACACACACACACACACACACACACACACACACACACACACACACACACACACACACACACACACACACACACACACACACACACACACACACACACACACACACACACACACACACACACATCAACTTGCTGTCTCTGCTGTCATACCAGGCAAATCGCTCTGGCAAAAGAGTTAGGTCGACGAATTTCCACGGCAACACCCGCCACAAGTTGCCCTTGACCTGAACATAGTCTGAGATGCGGCCCTTGTCACCTCATAGGTCCCTGAGTTGCGTCCCTCATGCCGTACCTCCGAAATCTGAGGGCAAAATGGGAGGCACATCAACACGGAAACCCCAAACCCATCGTGTTTGAGGAACCCCTTTATGCAGCCTCCAAATGCTTCCTGAGTGGATTTGGCCGGAAAAGGTCACAAAAATTGTCCGCTCAAAAAGCTTGAAGTCCGACGAAAACCGTGGATGGACAAAGTCATGTACCAGTTGGGATGAATTTCAGTTGTCCCAGGCCCATGACACATTCTTGTGACAAAACAACAAGCTGGCAAGTTCTTTTGGTTGATGTTCACCCGTTTTCCCCCACTTTCAGGCGATCCACAGATCAGACTCCGCGCGACCGGATGCGCGCCTCTCGTGCCAGGCGCACGGGGTCATCCGTGGCCGTCAACTTCTCCCAAGAGAGCTTGGCGTTTGGCCTGGAGCCGCCGGATCGATCTGAAGTGAGCACTATTGTTGAAAGTGACTACCCTCCCACCAACTAACACGGAGGTGCAAAAAGGATCAAAAAGGCCCTCTTTGGAGAGGAAAGTAGTCTTACTACAGGGGTCTGTGCACTTCCATGTTAGCTGGTGGGAGGGTAGCCCTTGGGTCGCAACATGCGATTTCGGGCCCCCATGAAACTTGCGCTGGGCTGAAGAGGGGACGGCTGGAAGCCTCCTCAGTTCAAGTTGCTATAGGTATCTTCTCGAGGCAAATCAAAGAAACGCCTGCGTTTAGTCACCTTTCAAATGCTCGCACCACTGCCAAAGGTTCTGGATAGTTTCGGGGCATAACGCAAGGAAAGCTAAACACCAGCAGGAAGGAAACCAAAGAACCTCCCCACAATCCACCACCCAAAGGTTTTGAAGGAACCTCGCCCACAAATTGCCATCGAGCACTTGTGTCTCTCCTGACTGTGGCTCTGCGTCGAGTCCAGGCTCCACACTTCGCATGCAACAAAAGTCTTATCCTTCTATTTCTCCTGCTGTGCATGAACAGGAGTGGAAGATCAGCATGCGCAAGAATTATTATTATCGGACATGAACCGGTGGGTGTATCCTGAAGTCTTCCTTGAACTGAAAGGAGAAGTGAAGCTTCCTCAAACAACTCGTGGTATCTCCCACGGCTCATGTCGGTCGCAAGGCCCGGGACTTGGGCTTTTGGAGCTTTCAGGATTCGCGGCAAGGCGCTTTGGTTTGCTTGGGTCTTAGCAGTTTCGGGTATAGAGTACTCAACCTTTAGGGTATTCTTCTCCATGCCGGACAGGGGTAGTGTTACACCCAAAATATGAAACATCCGGTGGGGTGGTGTTACACCACCGGTCATCCTATGTGTTCTCTCGTCTAGCCCTCCCTCCAACCTCGCCTACTGAGCTTCTGTGTGGCAGGCGCACCCTCCATGAAGAGGGCCAGCAGCCGGCGAAAGGACAAGACCTGAGGCTAGCCAAAACTCGCCTTGGTTGCTGTTGACAACCCAGCAAAAAGTATACTTCTTTATTCTTGTCTTTTTGCGGGGACATTGGACAATCCACTGTTTCCCAAAAAAAGTTGAAGTCCAAAGATGCAACCAAATAGCCATGAACTCCCAGAGGTGTTGGGTTTTTCCCCTACGGCAAGGTTGGTTTTCTTCAAATACGTGCAGTTCCGGAAGGATATGGAGAGTGCTGGTAGTCCCTCATTCCAATTCCCGCCAACGAAGGGAAGCAAACTAAGCACGAAAAAGGAAAGTCCCAGGAGAAGAATTGGGTCCTGCAAACCAACCGCGAAATCTCCTGTATGAATTGTGTCATGCACCAGGCCCCGATCCGCTTAGTTGTCGCGAGCTCTGGGCCCGCGACGACGGCTGTCAGAATGATGCAGCCATAATAGATCGCCTTGTCAGTCGATTTCAAGAAAGGCCAGAA
>CAUJNA010001668.1:1349622-1394622 GCA_963377175.1 Effrenium voratum | reverse complement strand
AGACGGATTCCCAGGGTGAATCTTTTGAAAAACGAAAGAAGCAGTTCAAAGGCTGAAGGTATAGGTCCTGTCTTTGAAGCCATGGCCAAAATGGGACGCCACAGAGGAGCTGATTTCCCAAGCCATAGCTAGCGGTTGATCAACTCAGAAACTAGCGGTTCATGCCAGGGGACGTACACATTCAACCTTTGACCGGTAAAGACGCTTGGCTACGACTATGACTTTTTTTTTCTCTGGGGCTGCCCCACCCCTTCGAACTGTTTAGGCTGTTTGTAGCCACCGCTCTGGAAAGCCAGTTGCCGCTGTATAGATCGCCATCTTATGGTGCCCCTTCTGCACCAGCAAGACGAGCGCAGAGCCACCACGTTGTATGCCTACTGCATGAGATTTGTTACCATGTTACCTGCTTATTCAACAACTGGACGGGACGTGGAGAAGTGACTAGGGGGCCTTTCAATATTTTTTCAAATGCCCCATATGCACTTTTATGACTGGAAAAGGGGCACGGAACCGCGTTTCTAGAGGAATCTCTTTCTATTGACCCCCATTTTTCATGTTGGTGGGTGGAGGCTGGGGGTAGTTTCCATGCTCTGTCACCGGTTGAAGGCACGCGTAAGCCGCCCTTTTCGCCACATGCTCTCACAAAGCCGCCTGCCAGGTGGCTCGCAAAAGGCGATTCAGTCACAACCTCTAGGCCTCCAGTAGAGAGGTTAGAATTAGGGTACCAACTTTTTTCGGTTGTGTCTATTTTAGTAGGGGAACCCTCCCCAAAAAAAAGTTGGTAAAAGGGCATTGGGGGACCTAGACCTAAATGTGTTTGTCAAATTTTGGCAATCTGCCGCCCCCCCACCCGACATTTTTTGGGGTGCATTGCCTTTCGTTCCCCCCAAACCTGCCACAGCACCCCGCCTAGCGACGGAGCGTTGTGTACATCTTCTACGGCAAGCAAATTGTCCGACGGGATTCTGACTGAGCCTTGCGGTGGATTTCCCATTCTGATTCTCCAAAAGGGCGACCTGCTTTATGCAAACCTCCCAAGTTACAGAAGATTTCGTTGGACAAGCAGGACCAAAACACAGCTTTTGCGCTTTTCCTTCCTGAAACAGCCCATATAACCACACGACTGCGCATGCTCAGGGTGACCTGTTCTGTTCTGCTGCTTTTTCCTCTTCCGCATCCGGTCCGGATGCCAAGCCCCCGGCCCCAAAAATGATGCCTCCGCGCCTTAGGACTCCGGCTGGAAGCCCACGGGCCCGTCCTTCTTCGCGGCCCGGCGCTCCGCCCAATCCACCTGTGAGCGCTTGGGACTGGCGGACTTGCGGACTTTCGGAAGGCGGAAGGGGCGCAAATGACCTGGCAGATCGATGCGGAAAGGGTCAAACCAAGGGAAACCTACTGGAATTCAGTGCTGGCATGTCAGGCACCAAGAGGTGGGAGGTGATCGTTTCCTGGTATCATGGCAGTTTGTGGCTATCCCTGTTTACAAATGAGCCCCTTTCACGACGCACACGCGCACACACACACACACACACACACACACACACACACACAGACTCAACGTGGAAATGTGCACATGTACAAAAAGTGGTTGTGAAATTGCATGTCCTGGTCCCATCTGACTGGTTCCTAAGATTGCCCCTTGCATCGCAAAGGAACCTACCAGCCAATTTGGCACGTCTCTCTATTCCTAGTGGATCAGTGGCCCTTCCTCAAACAAAAAGATGACCCCTAGAGTGGACTGGCCCTCGCAAAAAAACAAATTAAACAATAAAACAAAAATGACCATGGCAGAAAGCCGTGGCTAAGCATTTCCCTCCGCTCCCGTCCCGCTCCTTGTTGGGGTTCATGCGCTCATTGATCTTCATCGCCGCCTGAGGCTTGATCCATTTGCCACGCTGAAGGCCATGGGAGTTGAGGCATGCGCTCGTGTCTGTTTGAAGGTGCCCCTTTCAAGTCGGCCGAAAGGGAATTAAAAAGGAATATCGGAATACCCGCCTGCGGTTGATTTTGCGAGGGGAGACCCATTTAAACCTCTTGTCGAGTTTGTAGCTTGTACTTTAACACCATGCGCTTGCCACGCTTTGCACATTCGCATCCGCGAAAACACGCCCTGGCGCCTCGGAGTGGCCAGCCTTGCTCAGCAGCGCAGCTTGGGTCTTCAGCATGTTCTGGCCGCGCACATTGTAACACCAATTCGGATGAGAGCTAAGCATCAAAAGATGTCACTCCGCTTGAATCGTCCGAGAATTCCCATCCAGCAAAAGATTCGGACCGAAAGCTAGCACCGTTGGCACCGTTTGCATTAAAAGTAAACCTTGTCTTTTCACCAGCCTGCTCTAAACAAGTGTTCTCTCCCCCGCCCCCCTGGGGGACACTTCTGCAACAGGAACTCGAAAATGGCAAGTTAAGCAACCAGACCAGCCTGCATCGGGGAAACATGCGACGGCAGCAAGCGGGAAATTAGCTCCGACCAAACAAAGCAGGAACGTGAAATAGCAAGTCGAACAAGCGGCAACTTTACTGTAGCCGCCGGGCAACTTTGCGACGCACTCTTTTCGCTCAAAAACCGCTGTCCGCATCGGCGCCAGATGTGAGACAAAGCCTAAGGCAGACGATGCCTCAGCGCGTGCAGCGAGTCTGATTCTGCAACTTTGATAATGCTCACTTCCAACGAGTGGATTGGCAAAGAACAGGTCCAAGCTTTCTATTGACCACTCAAATTGTTCAAACCCAAAAAGTTTGTATAAGTGATTCCCAAGTAGGTGTGCAACATCCTTGTACAATCAGCGCTCCAACCTTAAACGCATATCCTGCAGATTAAGGGAGCCAGGAGAAAGCCAAACCCCCCTCTTGCAGCCCTCTAGTGTGCATCCGACCCTCGTATGACCTTCGTGCATGCAGATATATATATTTTTTTATTTCTGGAAGGAACACGTCTATGCAGTTTGGTCGTTTGAAATGGGTTTCCATCTTGAACGGCGCAACGTCTGGAGGTAAAACCGATGCCTCCTGGGCGTAGAAGGCACATATGACATACGAAACAACACGCGGCCACGAGGAGGTATCCTGCGAAAGCTTAAATTTCTTTAGGGATTCCTTGATTCAAGATATGATGTTTATCCGCCCGCTTTTGGACACCTCTAGGATTGCCATCCTCAGCCTGGTCACACCCCCCACCCCCCGGTCCCCCCCTGGCGCTTGAACGGCTCTGAGCGGATGGTTTATAGGGGTCATTCCATTTCTCATTCTGTGCTGAGAACCAGCAAGATTTGGTCCTCCTTGGGATATTGCACATTGACCTGGATCTCCCAGGTGGGCAAATTTGAAGAAGCACCACGTGTCTCTGGAAGTTCTTTTCATGCAATTTCTGGGCAACCACAAACAACTGGATTCCGTTTGTGCCCATGCCCACTTGCTCAGTGAACCTGGCAAAAACATGTTTTGTGGCATCGATCCAACTATTTTCAGTGGGCAACCGGAAAAAAAGGGGGACAAAAAAAAAGGAGAAGAAAAAACAACGATTGACTGTATCTCCACTTCGGCAGGGCGCGTTTAGGCGGAAAGAGACCTCCAGCTCTCCCAGTGTGGGGAGTCCTGCTTGGACAACTTCTGCAGCTTCTCCTGGGAAACATCTTGGCCCCCCACCCCCACCCCCGTCGTGGTTGTGGGACATGTGTTCCTTCCGAAACGAAAAATACATAGGCTACTTGATTGAGGTGTGGTCAACACTTGATGCCTCTGGCAAAGCAACATCGCTAACATGGACCCCGCACAGTGCACCGGTCGTCGGTTCGTTGGTTTCCTTTTGGTTTCCCTGCGCCATCCCAAAAAGGGACCTCTATGTTGAGCAACACAATATTGCATGTGAATTGCTTAATCTCCGAAACTCCGTGGAATTCACCCATGCCAACCCCGAGACTTAACCAGGGAGATTACCATCCGGAAGACGTCAAGGGCAACCGTCCCATGGCTCTTCTCATGTCTCATGGGTGTGTCACAAAGGGACCCCCTGAATAGTTTGTTTCTTCGCCTAACCAACTTGAAAAAGAGCAAACCTGCTAAACCGTACAACAAACGTACACACACACACATGCAAACAACATACTTAAACCATACAACCACCTCCACACAACCTACAAAACAAAGAAACTCATGCAACCAACCTCCAAATCACAAACAATCACATACAAACACATGCAACCACGGCCAAAAAAGCAACCACAAACACACGCAACCAACCTCCAAACCAAAAACACAAAGCACAAGCACATATAGACAACCTCATTCAAACCTTGGATAGCCTCACAAACCCCAAACACACACACACACATCTTGATTGAGAAAACCCATATAACAAAATAAGACCGTTTGGCCGTTTGAATCGCCTCAAACAAAAAACACCCACACAAAGATGTCCCAAAACAAAACCGCCAAAAAAAACACACACACACACAAAAACACACACAACAACAGGGATGAATTCTCTCCGAGGGCGGGGAGTCGACGCGAGTGATCTCCTTCACGGTGACGGTGCTGCCCGCGGGCTTGGCGCGCTCCCAGGCCTCCTCGAGGCCCTTCTCGTAGTCGTCCGGGTTCAGCAGGCCGAACATGGGGTCCTCTCGAGTGAGCGAGCCAGCGGGCGAGCGAGGGCGGTGGTTTTTGACGGGGAATCCAGGAATGGGCTCCCAAAATGGGCTCCCCAAAATGGGCGTCCCAAAATGTGATACAACAAGATGGGCAAGCCCCAAAGATTAAGCCTTTATATAAAGGGGTGCTGGAGAAAGAAAGAGAGAGAACCAGCGAGCACGTCCGATGCATCAATGGCTCGAAGAAAAAAAGAGGAAACAAAAAGAAACAAAAACATGTTTTTCGAGCTGAAAGTGAGCAAGGCAAACAAAAAGGCCAACATCAAATCTGGAGAAAATCTGCAAGCGCAGATGGTGTGCATCTGTTGGCCACACTGCCGTAGCCAACTAGGGGCAAACAAAGGTGTGAGGTGACAACACCGAAGGTTCCAAGACCATCTTCAACCATGAGAATTGGACAGGCAGCACCCGAGGGCGACGGAAAGTTGGGCCCAAGGGCAAGATGCGGCGGATGCCTCGTGGAGCATCTTTCCCAGAGGGGACGGTCATGCTATATTCATGTTAGCCACACGCGGCAGCAATCGGACCAGCCCTGAACAAGCACGCTGACACCTTGCTGCTGAACTAAAACGGGCCATGAAACGGTGAGTTAAGTCTGGCAATGTGAAGTGCTTCCTTTGCCAGCTTGCATGTTCAAGGGGCGAACCTCTGGCCGAGTGCCCCGGAGATGCACATCAGCAAAGGGCCTAACAGGGTTCCCTAGATCCCCCCTTTGAAGCATTGTTTGCGGAGAAACTCATCTTAGAACAACTGGTGATGCCTGAAGCGCGTTTGTGGACATACACTTGCATGTGCACTATATATATAGATATATGTATAAATACAAATGCTTATAGTCTATATGTGCCTGTGTACACACATATATTGCATCTTTTTCGTGCACGCACTCTGAGATAGCTTACCACTTGCGATTTTATTTGCATAATAATTACCACCTGCAACGTCACGTTATACAAATAATGTTCATGGATCTCGGTTGAAGGAAAAGGTTGGTTTGCGCAGATACCAAGTCCTTACAGACCTCCTGGTAGCTCCTTAGCTCCCTGTTTTTAGAAGCAAAGTTAGATACCCAAAGCTCCCTAACGCTTCCCTTCCCACCAAACGCCCAGCTCCTTCCCTCCCTTCCCACCACTAGCCAGGCGGGGCAACCGCGTTTGTTTTCTCACTGCGTGACCTTGGTTAACAATCTACAATTTTAGCAGTGAAGTGGGGATTTCAACCACTAAACCACACTAAAAGATGTAAAACGTTTCCCAACTAGGTCCTCCAGTAGAGAGGTTAGAATAAGTGCGCCCTTTGTTCTGTAGTCTATTTTAGTAGGGGACCCTCCCCAAAAAAAGAAACGGTAAAAGTTGGCACTACTAAAAAACCTAGCCAACAACCACCCTGTGGACGTCCCGTCGTCTCCGGCGGTCCTTGGAGTCTTTGAAGAGCGGGTGCTCCCGCCAGGCCTTCTCCGCCTCCGCGGCGCGTTTGGTGCCAGGCACCAGTCGCCAGAAGGCGTCCTCCTGCCGCGTGCGGAACGGTTGTGGGTTGGACTCCCCCAACTGGGTTGTGTTTTTTCATATATATATATGCTGGTTTCCCGAACTGGGACCCCTTGTGACCCCTTCAAATGGGTGAGTTCTAACGACCTCACACGACCTCACCCCAAATGGTGGTTTATGTGGGGAATAGCCCCCCAACCACCTTATTTCAGGCTGGTGAAATCTTATAATTTATATAATGTTTCCCTTTGGTTTCTCAAACTCAGTTAGTCATGGGTGCTGTGACCTGCTGTGATGTGACATGTTTTTCGAGATGGAGATGGGAAGCCTGAAAGAAGCACACCCGGATGGCCTGCCATTATCAAGACATAGTTGCGGTCAACGGATTTTTGGGGAGGGTGGGTTCAGGTTGATCCACACTCGTTCTGTGCAATTTGGACATGGGTGACTATAAACCTCACATCTCCAGGAGTCGTCTCTCCCCCAATGGGATACAAAGGACAAACAGGAAATGCGACGGAACCCCTTGAGTGAACATGGTGTCCTTTCTGTAATCCTTGAAAACGACCGGTTCCGCAAACGGCTCTGGCTTCCAACCGCAGAGCAAAATGCAACACACACACACAAATAGATGCATCTGAGCCTGGCTTGCGTTTCCGAGTGATTTGGTCCCCGGAACCACCCTTTGAAAGCAAGATGGACTCCTGCTTACCTACGTGGCTTGCCCGGGGTCTGAAACTGAGATTGGAAACTATCCCCCGGTACTGTTAGGCAGGCGCGTGAGAGGTCTAGGAGTCCAAATAGGGGACTCCCCTTCCCCCCCCAACCAAAAAAACAAACAAACACTTCAACACGTACCGTGTCCCGTTGAACCCACCCCAACCAGACCACCCACAAAGAAACCCAGGTTCAGAGACCCGGTCTAGTGCTTAGAACTGCTTTCCTGGAAGGAGTAGAGGACGAAGGATCCCATGGCCACTGCCGGAAACACCTCGGATCCAATGGCCCCCGCGTGGCTTTGTGATCCATCGGACCTCCGTGCAGCAGGCGGGTTCCGGTGAAAATGACAGCCCCGAACCAGGGGACACATTGCGAACCAGGCGTCGCTTAGAAAGCAACCGTTGAAGGAGGTAGAGTTTTGTTTCTGCTGGGGCTATTGCTTTTTTCATGCTGGCGCTGGCTTTTGCTAGGGCTGCAACATGCCCATCCCCTCGATCAAGGCGGGGGCCGGGACATACGCTGGACAAAGGAAAATGAACGGATTTAGCGGACCCCAAAAAAGAGAACACCGGAGCACCCATGTCTTTGCCCAAAACCCGGCGGGCGGCTAGAGTGGTGAGCGGCACCAGCACCGCGGACCACTTCCGGTTGTCGCCATACTTCGCCTGGAGGCTGGGCAAACTGTGTTTCAACCACCGATCCCTGGTTCTTTTTCAAGGAAGGCAGGAGGTTGCTTGAAGAAATGTTGTCTATACCGCAGATGCACAAGGAAGCCAAACTGTTTTTGGGACCCTTTTTGGCGGGTTTCATGATGCTTCACGTTGAATTTGCGGGGGAACCAAGGCGATTAAGGTGATCCAAGGATTTGAACTGAACACGTCTCAAAATGCTTCAAACAGCGTCCAAATGATAATTTTCAACCTTTCCACAATACTTTTGTGTTGAAGACGGACACATTTTAAGTGTTAAAGGACTAAGAAAGATGCTTCCAGAAGGTTGAACAACTTTGAAAGAAACAACAACAGACTGCAGAGCCTGGCCTCAGCATCCTCTGCCAGCATCGTGAGCGTGGGCAGCGCGGCAGACACCGCCAGCGCCGCATTGAAGTCACCCGTTCTGCAAGGGCTACGAAAAACGCGAGCTCCGGCAGAAATGGTCAATGGTCTTCCATTTGCTTTTTCGCCCCCTGGAAAGATGAGAAAGCATTTCCAGTAGTGATGGATTCCCTTGAAACCAACAAGGTAAAATAACAAAATGGTCTTAAGCGAATGGAAGTGGTTAGTACCACATTATTTGCCGGAGGTTAGCATGGGCACATATGCCCGCAACGGATGCTCCCTTATGCACCCTAGCATATGCCAAAACAAACGAACAGCACTGAACACCTGGCGGGACCATACCCTCGCCCCAAAATGAAACTTAGGACCTAGGATTAACAAATCCCTGGTTGAATTGAGGGGTGTCCCAGAGGAGGAAGGAACAGGTTGCTCTTGGAGGGGGCGGTGGGGTCAAGCCCAATTCAGCCTTTTACAGGGGAGCCAAAGTAAGCTGATTTGAGCATCGGGGTGAGTCCTGTTCATCTGCCAGGCTATCGAGAGTTGGTTCAAATCCAGTTTAAACCATGGACTCCTTGTAAATGCCGGATCAGGTGGCAATCGGTGGCACAGGCATGCATACACATCATGCATGTGCGTCACCCGCTTGAAATTACGAGCCCTCTGGCTTCCGCGGATAAAGCTGATTCCTGTTACTCCACGGCCGTTTCATCCAGCCTCTTTGGCGCCTGTGCGGGGCTCGGCACAAAGCAGCACCGCAGGCCCAGCAGCGCTGCGCCAAGCAGCAGCACGCGCGAACCCACGCGCGCCATGACGACTGCGGGTGTTTTGCTTCGGTGCGCTGAGCCAAAGGTCTGCAAAAAGGGATTCGAATCCTCGCGAAGGTCGCTGGGAGACAAGGCGCACCTCTGCTCATGAGTCACAATCAAAACCCGGTACTAAAATGGTCTACCCAGATTGGGATTGTCCCTTACCAACCTTCATCTACCCGGGTTTTGATTGTGGCTCTCCTGACTTTTTTCAAAGGGAACCTCCTCGAAACAAACGCCGCACCACTGGAGGTCTGGGACCCAGCGATTTTCTTGCTTTTTGGGCAGCTAAGCCAAGCCAAGGCGGCCTTTTGGCCAAATCGATGGGTTCCGCAAAACAAACAGATTTGTCCAAAAACTTAATCCATGTTGGCTGCTTAAGCCAACTGCACGTTTTCAGCGAAAAAGGGAACATGAGTGCTCATCATCTATGAACGGTTTTGGTCCGCTTGGTCCCATAGCTGACAGGGAAAGACCAGAAAAACAGCTGGCTCGTCGCGGCAAACTTCTTGGACTACTTGGGTCGCAAGCAAAGCCCTGGTATTCAAGTGGTCTACCCGAAAATCAATTGGCTGGCTGTACCAATTGCTGATCTCCTGGTTGGGATCCTACGAATCTAAACGCTTTGGCCCCAACATGGAGGCCCCAAAGATTGTCTCAACAGGCATGGAAGCCTCTTGTTTAGACAAGGGTCGGCCCTGAGCTCCAGCGTGTCGGCGTAGAGCCCCCGGGCCTGGTGCTTCATCTCCTCCGCCTTCTCCTTGTTCATGCGCAGCCTCTGCACCTTCGCGGATCAGCTTGCAGAGAAGCCTACTTTTGGCTGGGCGGGCAACATCAGCCAACTCGGTTGCTTTCTGCTCCCCTGCTAAAAGTGTGACTTTTGGTGGTTTAATGGAAAACCCATTAAAGTCCTAACATCCAAGCAAAATGCCCCAAATAATTTCTCAACCTAAGGTCCGACCAGATGCCGCCAAGGGCGTAGATCGCTAATAACATGTAGCGTGGGCCAGCCGCATCTGTTGAGCTTCCGGGACAAAACATGAATGGCTTGAGGCTGTGAGGTGCGTCACCAGCTTGGTTCCACAACATGCACGGACCTCGGCAAAGCCCCATGCTTCAGGCTGCCGTTGCCATCCTTTCACATGTATTCCGCCTCTTTCTCAGCTGGCAGAAACCCATGACTTATAAACTTGGATGGGTACTGTGTTCTTTACATATAGTGTGCATTCTTACTATGAATTTTTGATACAACAAGTTTTGCTGGTCTCATGGAATGTGTCCCTACATGTAGCTGAAAGCTACATACGGTGTCTCTGCCCGCTCCTGAGCTTTTGGGTCCCCAGGTGTCCCGAACCCGAGCCCATGGCTTGCCTCGCCGGAGACCATGTTCTCCTGCTTCTTGGCGCGCAATGCCAGCACTTCGTCCCGCCGAGCCTCCGGAGAAAGTGAGGCAGCTTGAGTCACTCAGCTAGTGACCCGAAGGGAAGACCAAGGGGCAGCCCTGCTTTTTATGAGACCCGGTGTTGGTGGGGATGTGATTTTAACATGAACATGCTACAAAACACTGTGTTTTACGGTGTTTGGGTTTGACCATGTTTATCGGAGAACTCACCAAACAAAAGGGGGTGGGAAAGGCGCTGCACCACTCGGGAGTCCACACGGACTAACGCCGCTTTGGACAATGGCTTGAATCCACCCCCAAAAGAACTGATTCGAACCAGCGGGGACTTTTTTTTTGAACAGGCTGCCCACGGGCAATGGCATCAACAGTTAAAAAAGATCCCTTGGCCAAGCTTTACCATCAGAGCTCCCTGCCTCAGAGCTTCTTGATCTGGATGGGTGACTTGGAGCTCTGAAAATTGGGGCGGGTGGGAAACCAGTCGCCCTCGGCCAGAGGTTCAAGTCCCCATCCAAACCACCTACTTTCGGCCAGAAAACCGAGGAAACTGAGGTCTCAAATCGGGACTTAGTTCCTTTTAGGGCCGTTTCTTTGAAGGAGACCCTTTTTGGTATCAAAGAGAAGCCCAAAGGAAGCCAACCATTGAGGTCCAAACGACACACCGTACATGGGATGAATCAAAGGGGAGGCGGCGCCAAGGCCTTCTCGTCGTCAAAGGACGCCAAGGAGCTTTGCAAAGCCTCGGAAGACCAAACTTGCCGCTGCGATAAGTGGGTATGGCTCAAAAAACCGGTACTAAAATGGAACCCTGGTGAGTGGAAACATGGACCAACACCTGCGTAACCCTAGCTCTTAAATTTTGAGCCACAGCCAAGTAGGGAATGAGGGAATGGAATGTATACCATCCCAACCGGTGGTTTCCTTTCAGGCGGCTCAAGCAAGTGGGTTCATTCCATTTCTCCTTCCCGACTGAGCACCAGCCCTCGAAAATCGGATGGACATGGTCACCACGTTTTACCCCAAATTTGCCCCACGCCCTCGAACACAAAAAAAGCCATGCCTTCAGGAATCTCCTTGCAGACCCACCTTTTTGGGGGTTTGTCAATTCGCAGTTTCAGGAGACCGAAGCCGAGCGAGCTCATGCTGGGCCCGACCTAAGACATACCCGGTGTGCAAAAGGGCTGCAGCCGAAGAACTGTGTCAATGATCGTCTCGGTCTTCTTCTTGCGCCTTGGTATCACTTAGCCCCTATCGTGGCTGCTTGATCCCCCAAGTGAGGAACAAAAAACAAAAACGGCCTCCACCCTCCACACAGAAAGCGTCCTTGCCCCCACAGTTTCTGGAAAGCTCAGGCGCTGGGGGTGGTGGTTGCAAAGGCCGCCACGGCAGGTGACCGGCACACGGCTTTCAGCACTGGAGAAGCGTGTCTCACTACCCAAGACAACTAGGTCCTCCAGTAGAGAGGTTAGGGTTTAGGGTACCAACTTTTTTTCTGTAGTCTATTTTAGTCTCCCAACCAAAAAAAGGGGTGAGAAGGGCACTACTGGGGGACCTAGACAATGCCTGGTGCAACTTTCAAGGAATCGCGCGTCCTGGTACCTTGGACGTAGCTCAGTCAAGCCACCGTTTGCCGGCCATCTGCTGCTCAAAGACCTGAATGTTGTAGTACCTGGGGGTCAGGCGAGGGCAAAGGATGTAAGAAAAAGGCATCTCTGCTCGAAACGTCTCACTTCCTCCCACGGGTCACAGAAACACCTCCCCTCATCGCAACCCAAGATGCTTCTTTGACGGCATGGTGGCCGTGTTGTAGTCCTCCACATACTCCTTCCAAGAAGGCGTGTGCCCCATATACATTTTAGCCAACCGCGGTGCTGATCACTTTCTAGTTGCACTGGCATAGGATACTGGGTCCAGCAGCTGAAATCGCAGACTATCCCAACACTGCGGACCATGTGGAGTGGTGCCATCCAAATCCTACAGGACGTGAATCATGAGGGGCCTGAAGATGGAGGTGTGCATAGTGTGTTTTTAGCATCAGGGTGACTATCACAGCCATGAGCAAGTCCAGCACTTGTCCCACCTGGCCTTGAACAAATCCTTCTGCTGCATCCTTACGTGCCACTCTCCCAGACAGCCAAGCCACTTGATCAACGGCATCGACCCACAATGCAGCAGTGACTTCTCACAGGGCTCGACTCTTGGCGCCCATTTTACTTCCGGACTCCCAAAGCAACAAACGGAACAGCGATCTAGTGGGAGGCACGCAGGCGCAGATTTCGTGCCCCCAATCAACGGATGACAAACTCGGTCCTCCAGCGGAGAGGTCAGAATAAGGGCACCCTTTTTTTCTGTCGTCTATTTTGGTAGGGGAACCCTCCCCCAAAAACGGGTGAGAAAGAACCAACGGCGAAGCGGCTGTCCCAGGATGTCCGTGTTGGTCTTTCGGACCTCCGCAGCCCAAAGCAAAAACTCCGGCTTCTTAGAGAAGAAGTCCTCTTGCTTGATGATGCCTGAGAAACAAAATAGAAAAAAGGGGTGTTCAAAATGGAGGGAAGGCCAATCCTAATCCATCATCCCTACAAGAAAGCCACTACAAAGGCGACCACTTGCGTAACCCCAGGTAAGGATTAAGGATTACCTTTGAACAGCCCAGAAAAAAAAGGAGCCGGGAAATCCTGGCTCCCGAGGATGCCAAAAGCTTCCTGTGAAAAGCCATGCTTGAAAACCTTGCTTGTCAATCTTGCCCAAGGTGCCGTACTTGCCAAACTGGTTGGACACGGATCCGCGCATGGCTTCAAGGTCATCGCCCTTCTTCTTCGTCTTCTTCTTGTCCTCGCTCAGGGGATGCCATGCTATGAGTGTGCGACGGGATTCGTAGAATGGCCATCTCATAGTTCATGGCGAACACTCATCATGAACTGCCCGAATGCTGCTCGCTCCCGCTAAGCCAGCAAGCTGCAAGAGGTGTCGCAAGCTGCTAGAACAGCACAGTGGTCTGATTGAACTTCTGTGGCCAGAAAGGGATGAAAGAGGTACCTCACAGGGGCGCTGACATGTCAGAGTTCCTTTTTGTGAACTGCGCCCTTGCCAGCTGCTCAACCACTGCAGCACACCGCTTTGCCCGTTTAGTTTGGCCCATGATCCATTTCAAGAAATTGACGCCACACAATGCATCGCTGTTTCCCCAACGAGCGGCTTCCTTGGAACACATTCCCCAGCGTCACATGGAACCAAAGAAAACCATCATTTGTAGACTAGGTCCTCCAGTAAAGAGGTCAGAATAAGGGTACCAACTTGTTTTTTTGCTGTAGTCTATTTTAGTAGGGGAACCGTCCCCCAAACAAGTTGGTAAAAAGGCACCACTGGGGGGACCTAGAGGAATCTCATTTTGACGAACCCACCTTTTTTGCTCAAACGGGGGCTGCCATGAGCATCCCGAGCTTATATCTGAGCTCTAGGCCTTCTTCTTGCCTTTCTTCTCCTTCTTGTCGGCTTTCTTCTTGCCTGGTTGGCTAGGGGCCTGGGAGGAAAAACAAAACCCGTTCCCTGTTGGCTTGCTCCTAGGCAAACTTGTAACAATGGCGAACGAGTTTGAGGCCAGTTGCCTTTCTTGTCCTTCTTATCCTTCTTGTCTTTCTTATCCTTCTTCTTCCTGAGGCCCCGCTAAGCATCTGCGAGGCACCCAGCTCTGTCACCAAAACGAAACGCCAGCAGTAGACAGGCATCCATGCGATCACACACTCAGGCGTGTGGTCCAAGCTCGGCTACTTCGGATACCTAGATTGAGCTGCGCAACATGAGCTGTCGTGCAGCTTGTAATGCTTGGCCCTCTGAGCAAGTTGACCTGGTAGCCCTACTTCCGTACACATGCGACTGCACCACATGCCAGCTAGCCCCATGGTGTTGCCAGAACTGGGCGGATCTAAGTTTTTTTTTTTTTATTACACCCTGGGAATACACCCACTGGGTATTGACCCCAGTTAGGCACATTTCCGGATAAAACCGTGCTATTTTGAAGCATCCTGGGTGAATTTCCCAAGGGTGTGACCCCATGGAATACAAACACCCGAGCAAAGGGGTGGATTCTCTGCAGCTTCCAGCGAGGGGCTTCTTCTTCTCCTTCTTCGCCTTCTTCTTTTTCTTCTCACCTCAGCCCCGCTGCCAACTGAGTAATCCAAACGTGGCAAAGCCCACCCCAGGAAAAGAATCAGAAGCCAGATCTCCGCAATCGATTTTGCTTGGAGCTGCCTTTTGGTTATGCCCTCTGAGGCACCAGTCTGGCCATGGTTCATTGGTGGGTGGGTAGCTTGCAGACATACAGATTTCAGGATTCCACTTCATGTGATGGTTAAGCTCTAACACTCCTTGTCCAAGCAGCACAAAGACAAAGCCAACCATACCTCAAAAGCCCAGTTTTCGGTTTTTGGACACGAGGGTACCTATCCACACTACCGGCACCTTGACTTACTTGGGCTTGGAACAAGTGCGACAAAGCTGCAGGTGGATTGGTGGCGCCGTTTTGGCTTCAGACCACTTCTCCACCCTTCAGTGCACCTTTGGGAACGCACGAAGGGGCTCTGCACATTGGGCTGCTTCCCCATGACTATCAGCCCCCTTGAGAAGCCTGGGGCCCGGCTGGAGGAAGAGGACGAGGAGTCCTCGTTTCGAAATACGGAGCTGTTGGGATTTCCACTTAACAAAAAGTTAGTAAGTCACTTTTAGCGGGGGATTTGAGGGCCCAGTTTGACCGCTCCATTGTCCCTGAAACTATTTGGAGGTTCGCGTTGGGCTACAAAGGCTCCTCGAAAACAAGGGGGGGCATGTCCGGAGTGGACACCCAAACCAGTGACCCGAAAGGCACAATCAAGATTTCTTCCCTCGCGGCTGACTCATATGGGACAAAAAAGAGTCCAAACTTTCTGTTTACCTCTAAAATGGTCCGAACCCAAAAAGTATAAAGTCCAGGAACTCAGGAACTGGGGTGCTTGTGTTAATCAAAATGCCTGGCATGCGTCAAGTCCGAACAGCAAGGGGGCCGAGCGGAAAGGGAACATTGCCCCGGTCCTTGCATGACACCCCCCTGAAGGGGGACCCCCCAAACACACACCCCCTTGGAAAAGACTCAAACAGGCCAAGTTTGGAGGTGTTTGGGGGGTGGTGTGCTTGGGGGGTCCTAGGAAGAAAAAACTGATTGAATCCTTGTCATAAGGGTCAAAACATGGGGTTCATACTCGACGAAAATCGCTTCCAGTTGGCATGAATGAACCATGTAAACAATTGGAAACCGATCGAAGTGCACGAGTCCATCCGCAGCAGGCTGTCTCTCAAAAACAGCCTGTGCACAGGAAGTCAGGCAAAACTCTGGATAGTCGTAGGTGTTTGGTTGATTTCCTGTAGCATTGCATGGGCTGTTTTCTTTGATTGTCATGCGGCAATTAATTGGGGTTCATATGCCTGCTCTCTTCAGTGGGCCCAAGCTTTGTTCAAAACCCCCTCCTTCGCTGAATGTGCTTAGGGGGAAGGCACTGCAGTGGGAGGACATGTCCAACTCGGTGTCAATTGACGTTCGAGAGATGGCACAGGTTGAGAACCAAACTGCGACCAAAGGAATCCACCAAAGAAAGTCAAGCCTGAGAACACCTATGGTGAACAGCTCCAAGGTGGTGGTTTCCTTTTCTGGTGGACAAGGTCATATTTTCGTTTGGCTGGGATGCGGGTGTCCAAAAGGGCCCCCTGTTCTTGATGACCCCACCTGCCAAAAGGACCAAATACGGAAATCAAAGCACCCACTAAAACGTTGACACTAGTTTGGGATCAAGAAAACGCGCCTAGGTAAGCTACTGAAGGATGAAAATGGCAAACATCCCCAAGTCGCTCCTCAAGAAGTCCCTCTGTGCGAGTACTGTTCTGGATTTGGCAAGGTGGCGCGTGCCAAATACGTCAACACAACTATGCCCTCGCTCCTCTTCCTTCTTCTCCTCCTTGCACGGTTTGCAATGTAGATTGGACGTCTGTCTGCGTAGGGATTGCTCCAAGGTGGGACATGACTTGCCCCATGAAGACTTGAGGAATTCTCTAAAGCAGCTTCAAGTAGTTTCAGAGAGCAACGCGATTTGAACTGAGTGTTACGAATATCAGCTTGATTGAAACAAAGCTGGTACACATGATGTCGTTCCAGCAGCTTCCACACGTATTCCGCACTGCCTTTAAACAAAAACAAGCATGTGGCTGACGGGTTCTGACCGAACAACAGCATGCACCTAAAGTGACACTTGCAGCCTGCCGAGAAACAGCACCCCACCCACATCAAAGTACCAACTAACCTCGCAACCGTGAAAATATTGAACATGGCCAATTCCTAGTCTATTCCTCACTTTTTCGGCTCACTTCCTGAGCGGGTCGCCCAAACAGAGGTCCAAACCCCCAAACCCAATCATATGGCTGTGGTTCAAAAGCCAAATCGTACCCCCAGTGCACATCCGATTCAATCCAACCACTAAAAGAGGTTCTAAAATGAGTGGTGAATTCACCCACCAACCAAAATGGTACCATTGGTCCCCAAACCCAATCATATGGGTGTGGCTCAAAATAAAACCATCGGAGGGGCAAACCGCAGGTTTTGGAGTCCATGTGTTTCCACTTGCCAGGGCAATCAAGTCCAGGAGCTCAGGGCATGAGTCACCTAACCAAAGTCCCAGCCAGCTGGCAGCTCTCAGGCGCCTCCTCTGAAGAACTGTCCGATGAGGAAGATGTCATGGCGACATGGCCAGTCTTGCAACAACAGCTTGCCGTGTTTTTGCTTGTGTGTTTTTTCTCTCCGTTGTTTGTCGTATTCATTCTCTTTGGTCTCGTTGAGTTCGAACAAGTTGGTCTCGTTGGTCCAGCTGCGCGCAGCCTGGGCGCGCTCACCGCGCTTGGGTTTCCTGGGGCTCGCGAGCCATGTGGAGCCGGGGCTGGGCTTCTCGTGTGCGCTGTGAGCCTTGGCGTCTCTCGTGCCGTAGATGAGGCTCCCAGCGCCCAAAGGGGCTCTATCCTGAAAGGAAGGCACGCCAAAAAAACAAGGCGACGGCACCGGGAAACGGCGCCTATGCCTATATTATGCCAGGTGCGCCAGGTGTGCCAACCACCAGAACTTGCCCGATCTTGCGCCGAACCTGGCCGCCCTACACCTCCTTTCCTTTTTTTCCGTGCCAAGCTGTCGGCCTGCGATTTTTGTCATGGGCGGTCTCCTCCTTTGGAGGTCGCTTGACGGTGAGACGATAATTTACACGTGCCCGTTGGCGTCCTACGTGGAGGTGCTGCCGTGCTGTCGGCACTCCATGTCATTCACTCATGGCCTCAAGTGATCCCGGCCAGCCAGAACAGCCCCTACAAAAAGTTGGCTGGACTTTCATTCGCGCATGGTCAACTCAGCTGCCCAAAGGACCCAGAAAGATGGCGTTGGCCAGGTCAAGCAATGGGGTCTGGAGGTGTGCGAGCCATCCGTCGACCGAGAAAAAACGGCATGTTGGACACAAGGAATCCCGGATTCCTGCTAGCAATGTTGACCCCACAGCAAGCAACCCCAGTTTATACTGGGTTTAGTGGGAATCAGACCACTTTTGGAGGGGCCCCCGCCCACTCAACTGGGGTTGAATCATGTGGGGTCGACATTAAATCCTTTCATAGGAAGGTGTCAACCTTGAGGGGGGTCAAACGAAAGATCCCTATAATTACTACTGTCATTACGAGTTCTTGTGGGGAACCTGCAGGCACCCCCGGCTACGGAAAGGAACGCAAAGTCAACTTTCCAAACAAAACGGAGGAAGTTACAAATCAAATTACACACATCAAAAGCTAGGGAAATGAGCATGAACAAAAAAAGGCAAACTCAAAGGTCCCTAATCAAGTCCTGCGGGGGCCTGGCAAGAGGACAAGAGCAAGCATAATAAAACAGCAAGAAGCTTCAGCAGGACAGAGCTTGGTTGCACCAAAAGCATCCACTACCTCTGAACCTTTCCAATAAGCAACCAGGAAGCAGCAAACAAAGAGCTACACCCGAAGAAAAGAGCTGAACAAACGGAGGCCAACGAAAGGTCCCCACTCAAGTCCTGCGGTGATCTTTGAGGGAACGAAAGCAAGAGGGGACAACCAAAAAAAACGGCCAGAAGCAACCCAACTGGTCTCACTGGTTCGCCCTGGGATTTGTGCAGCTAGAAGTTTGCACAGAATGCATGGAAAGGCCCTGTGTTGCGAACAACTTCCATTTGCTTCAGACCTCTTGGAAAAAAAAAACATATTTCTAGTAGCGACATATTCCCTGTAAAACCAAAAAGGGAAAATAATAATAATAATAATAAAACAACATTTCAGCAAATGGAAGACAAAAGGAGAAGCCGCAGCAGTGGCCAAAGCTCGGAGTGCCGCGAACTCGCTCCAGAGCTCCGGGCCCATCCAGCAGCTTCAGGATCTCCTCTGGGTCCTGGGCCTGCGATGCCTGGAGGCTTTCTGCGGGGGCTTTTTGGGGGAAAAGGTTGGGCCCCCTTCAGGGGGGGAGGTTGGGGGCCTTTGGGGGGCGTGGTCCGGAAGCCTCCCTGGGGGCGCTTCGTGGGGGCGCTTCATGGGAGGGGGGGGGGGGCGTTAGGCAATTTCTGCCACCTTTCCGCTGGCAGCTTCTGCTCTCAGGTGTTGCCATCTCCTTCTTCGGGTATTCTTGGGTAAAGGACGGCATGCGCAAGTGTTCAAGGCACAGAGGGTTCCTTTGAACCCCTAGCAATACACCTTCAGCTTTTGGCACCAAATCTCCGCCTTCAGAGGGCGATGGGTTGAATTGCCCCCCATTTCCTTTCATTTCCTGCAGTCCAACGACACAGGGCAAACTGAATCGCCGATTTCTGGTGTGGGGCCCGCCCCAACAAACATGCTCTTTTGGAGTTACCTCCAGAAGAAAAAAAAAGAGGGGAAAAAAAACGGGGTGCCCTTTGGTTTACCGCACTCTGACTCTGGTCATGCTTAGCGGACTGATGTGAACTCGATCCAATGTGAGAGCGATCTGGATATTGAAGGGCCTGCTGGGTTGGAACCATTGCATCTCTACTCTTGGTATGGTAGCAAAAAGCTTTGTTTTTTGCAGACCCCCAGTAAAAATGAACAGAACCAAAAAACTAAAAAACCAAAAAACATGCCAGTGAAGATTGCATACATAATTATCTAGTTGGGTTTGGGCTTGAAAACATCGCTTGCCCAGTTGCCGTGGAAAAGGACCAGCTGCCAGTTGATTTCTCCAAGGCAGCAACGGGGGCAACATGCGGCAACGGGGAACGACGGTGCCCTGATTCTGCTGGACAATTGGCTTGAACAATTGGCTTTTTAGTAGGCAGGCCAGTATCAAAGTCATCAGGCAACTAACCACAGCCACCCCACGCGGACCAATGGTCACAATCGCAACCCGCCCTGCGGCCATGCAAAGGCACTCTCTGTTTGGCCGTCATTTTCCAAGGCACTCCTACCACAAAAGCACAAATCCAAAGGGGAGCAAACCTATCGGTCTGGGGTTTGCGCCAAAACCCGACGTTCCCTCGCCTCCAGGATCCGCTGGACTTCTTGCTGCGCGTCCTACAGTGCCCAGAGGCCCCGGGAGGCCAGAGGCCGATAGAAAGCGGGAGTCTGGAAGTCCAGCTGGGTGAATTGCATGGGAGCCAGTGAGGCAAAACCCATTGGTTGGCCAAAAGTTAAAGTCCTGACATCCAAGCAAAATGCACCAAAGTTGGGGGTGAAGTACATTGCGTGCACTGAAGCTAGTCAAAATCATAGGAGCGAACGAGTGAACTAGACGCTGTTTCAGTGAACTAGGCCCTTACATAATTCCTTCTCGGCGAATTATGATGTTTCGCCAACCTGAAACTTGCGGTGGTTGGGGGGTGCTATTCCCCACAAACACACACCACAATTTGGGTGAGGTCGTGTGAGGTTGATTGAATTCACCCAGATTGCATCGTTTCTATGGGCCAACTGGCAAAACATAGGTCAGCTCGAACGCCTGGGTGGGTAAGAGAGTAGCAAGCCCAAACCCACAGTTCAGATTTGGAATCATGGCCTTGGCAGTTGTAGCAGTTTTGCCCAACCACCAACAAACAAATTCAAGCGCACCACTATGTTATGTTGCAGCCCCCCCTTAAAATCAACTCAAGAGCTCTCAAAGCAAGCTTCTGCATGTCACGGGTCTCGAACCACCCCTAGCCTGATCGTTGTTTTTTTGGGGTTGGCCGCTTCCAGTTTCAGGCATCCAGATTTGAATTCGGACAGCGTCCAACCGCAGATTCCGGCGGACGGGACCTGTCCTGCAGGAAGCCCTGGACTTGCGATGCGTCCACCTGCCGTGGCAACTTGAGGCGTCCATCGAAGGCTACCCAACGAAGACCTGAAAGGCTTCCTGGGATGCAATGTTGGCTCCGGATACATTCAGCTGGCGCATTCCTCCCCCCAAAAAAAGGAAGAAGAACAAAAGACAAACAGGTGAAGGTTTCCCTACAAATGCCCTCCAACATGCACCCTGTTCATCAACCAGCTGGTTTCTCCATGCGGTTCGCAGCCTGGCAGGCCGCTTGGGCCCCAGGCCTTGAACGCCAGCCCTGGGCTGCTCAGCTTCATAAGGCTGTCCACCTGGCATGGCATCATTCTGCCGACTTCGGTGCAATCCGAGCGGATATCTTGAGGCGGCACCTAGTCTAGGTCCTCCAGCAAACAGCTTAGAAGAAGGGTACCAACTTTTGGCTGTAGTCTATTTTAGGGGGAGCCTCTCCCAAAAGGGGTGAAAGGGCACTGGGGGACCTAGTTTCGTGGCCATTGGGGAAGAAACCACAAATCACCTAGACCGAGCCAGGGATGTCCTGCACTGCACTCCTTCTGGGAAGGCGGCCGCCCGTCTTTTCGCGCTGCCAAGTGAGGCAATGCTGGGCGCCTCTCTCCGCGGGTCACGTCGCGCGCTTTGGCGCCGAGTGCCGGAGCTGGAGCTTCCCGAAAGGGGTCAACGAGCTCCCAAAGAGAAGGGAGTCTCAACTACCTGAGGCCCCAAAGTTGCTGGTTTTGTTCGTGCAAAATTAAAAGTGTCGCTGTTGTTTTTCAAAAAGTGGTGCAACATATCACAACCTTCCAGGTTGTTGCAACCTGCCGGGGCTGGTGGCAAAAAAATCTGCCGCTGGAAGCCGAGGCTCACGAGTTTCGGAAAGAGTCCCGCTTCAGGTCCGGTAGCGCTCCTCCTGTGGCGAACTAAGCCCTGGTCTTCAAGTTGAGAAAAAAAACCACCAAATCTGGTAACCAAAAGCCTCTCTTGAAAGCAAACTGCAAAGTACTTCGAACCAACCCTTGAAAGCAAAACTTCCCCTTCCACTGGGTTTTGGCGGGTTGTCCCAAACTCGCCACTGGGAAACTCAGCCGGTCAGTTCTTCGCCAACTCTTGCCGGGTGCGATAGGCAGGGAATGAGAAATGGAATGACCCAAGAAAACCATCCAACTGGCGGTTTTTTTTAATTCGGGAATCCCCTTTACCGGTTCATTCCATTTCGCATGCCCTATCGCACCAAGTGAGCCCATCGCTGGCTCCCCAGCTGTTTGCTTTTCAAAGAAGAACTCTGAAAAGGATTTAGAAGATTGGGGAAACACCATGGAGCACATTCCCACACTCCCTACTCCTGATCCGTAAGTTGATGAACTCAAATGCCCAGCCACCAAGCAAAAAACGCATCCTTTTCCGGTCGGTTGACTTGAAAGGCCTTCGGCCAGTGAAAGTTCGCTGGAAAAAGGGGCACCACTGGGCAACTGGGCGAATTAATTAGGAAACAACCATGGAGCACATTCCCACCTCACCCTCCCTACCGCACCGGAATCGGCCAGTGAAAGTTCGCTGGACCGATTTGGCAGTGGCTCAAAATTAAACATCTAGGGTTACGCAGGTGTTGGTCCATGTTTCCACTTGCCAGGGCAACCCATTTTGGAATTCCGGTTTTTTGAGCCATACCTATTTCGCAAAAAAAAAGGAAAACAACCATGGAGCACATGTCCTACCTCACCCTCCCATAGCGCACCGGAATCGATTTCTCTCCTCGCGGTAGTAGGCGCTGAATCCCACCACCTCCTTCAGCGCCCCAAAGTCCAGCTCCAGCTGGGGCTCCGCCGAGCCCGTCCGCTTTAAGCCCTGCAGGGCGGCCTGCTGCGCCTGGCGCACCAACAGAAAAGTCCGTGGGAAAAATCAGACCACCTTTGGAGGGGCCAAAACCACCCCCCCTATGCATAAACTGAAGTTGATTAGTATGGGGTCAACATTAAGTGTACCGAGTGACCTATTAATCTGCTTGATTCCATTCTTTTCGACCATCCTTCTTTTCAAAATCCGATCGCTGTTTCTGCTGTGGTTCGGATGGTTTTCTGAAAAGAAGGATCCCTGGAAAGAATGGGGAAGCGTCCCCTGGACAAGTGGCATTCTCACTTCCAACGAGTGGATTGGCCGAAAAACATATGCCTGTGGGTCAAAACCCTGTACCTCTCTGGTGAACATCACAATAGGTGGTACATGGGTGTTCATCCGCCCCAAAGTGGAGGCATAGGTTATGACCCATGTCAATATGTGGTTTGTTCATTTACCACCAACATGGTCTTCCCAAGCTGGGAAGTCCGGGAACTTGGGAAGTGAGTTGGCTTCCTCAGGGGTCCGGTCGAAGGATACAGGCCAAACACCCCTGGCACAAAAGCAAATCCGTGAAAATTATGTTTTCCCTGGCCCAGTGGTGTCCTTCGATGCTCCTCTTGGATGACAGGCAGGTGCTTAAGGTGTTGCGGAAAAAGAAAAACATGCCGCTGGAGCCGGCAAATACGGAAGACAAATCTGATTCCCCGGCCCCTGAATGGCGCTTTCAAGCGAATCCACCCACTAATTGTAAGCCGCCCACAAAATGCCAATTTCAGGGGACAGTTTTAACACGGCAACCATCCCAGCCCTAACCGGAGCTGATGGATGTGTTCATAGATATTGTTTTCTTTTTACCCAAGGGAGAGCAGTGGACATGACATGGAACCCGTTCCTACCACATTTCATGTGTCAGGGTGCAAGGAATCCGAACCAACGAGCCCATCCTTTGCCCCGCTGGCAGCTTCTCGAGCTCAGCACGGTCAACTGAGAACCCCCCTTTTGGACGATACCGGGCAACCAAATTCTTCCGAAGAGAAACTGCAAGACAGGGAAACCGCGAAAATCTGGGTGGGCCTTCTTCTGGGCAAGAGATCTCACCGTTTGTAGTACGGTAAACCCCTTTAAAAAAAAAAAAGAGGCTCTCTCCTTCAGCCGATTCGGTCACACCCGATAGACCAGCCGTGTAAAGTAGCTATGGTTCTCAGGGAAGGGAACCCCCACCAACCATCCTCACTAGTTTCTTTCGGTTTGCCCCTTTACACCAGTCCCAAAAAGATGAACCTCTCAAACTCCAGTGGTCTCCCTGAATTTTCTTTCGGGGTCCGATTGTCGAGGACCAATGCACCACCACTGCCTGGCATCAAAACCCAGTTGGGCCCCATGCCCACTTGCCTTGATCCCTGCGGAGAGCAGGGTCAAGGGATAAGCTGCGATGGCAAAGCCCAGCTCCTCCAGACGTTCGTGGCTCAGCATCGGGGTCTTGCCGCTGGGGAGCATGTTCACCATCTTGTGCCCGGGCACCTGGAACCCGCTATCTGTCTGTCTCTTTCTGTCTGCTTCTGTCACTTTCACTCCTTCTTTTTATTCATGTTCCGATTTTTTGTTTGGTGTGTTGGGGGGATGGGTTCCCCCTGCAGGAAGACAACCATTTCATTGTTGAGGGCCCCTTTGCAAGGTTGGCCCTCCAGGCAAACCACAAGGACACCCCGCATCCTTGGGACCGCCCCCCCAAGTTGATGCCCTAAAACCCGAGGTATTCCAGTGTCCCTGCCTCCCTGCAGTATCTCGCCATTTCCTCCTGCGGGTGAAGGGATCTTCAACAGATCTAAAACATGATGAGAGTCGACAAAATCCGCCCTGCTACCTTCAGGTTTTTGCATATGTTCCAAGCTCTGACAAGCTTATTCCGCCCTGGCGTGGCACAAGCCACCCACCTCCCCACTTGGACCTGATTCATCCCGAATTTCATCAAACAGGTGAACATCACGTGAATCTAGGGGTACCTTCCCCATTCTTTCCTGGCATCCTTCTTTCTAAACAACCACCCACAACCTTGGGGAAACAGCTGGTTATTGAAAAGAACGATGGTTGAAAAGAATGGGGAACCAACCCCTAGAGCGAAGGCATTTCGAGTCTTGATGCATTTGCGGGGCGGGGGGGGGGGGGGGCAACAACCCTTCGCCGATCATTGCCCAAATCGATACAGCACACAACAACGGCAGACAGTTGAAAAACAAATATTTGACAAACTGTATAAAATAAATATTCGGCATGACTACATGTACATACACACACATACATACATACATACATACATACATACATACATACATACATACATACATACATACATACATACATACATACATACATACATACATACATACATACATACATACATACATATATACATATATATATATATATATATATTGAATACATGTGTGTATGCGTGTGTATCTGTGTATGCGTGTTTGCTTGCTTGTTTGTTTGATTGATTGTTTGTTTGTTTGACTGATTGTTTGTGTTATTGTTTGTTTGTTTGATTGATTGTTTGTTTGACTGATTGTTTGTTTGTGTCTTTGTTTGTTTGTTTCGTTCTTTCGTTCTTTCTTTCTTTATTTCTTTGTTTGTTTCTTTGCTTGTTGTCTGTCTGTCTGTCTGTCTGTATGTGCTGAGTCAATCCATTTCTCTGTCAATGCTTGACATTTCCAAAAACAAATCGAGCACCTCGTCAACGTCGCCTCTGCTCAGTGACCCTGGATGACTCTGGTAAAGAAGAATTGTCTTGGACGCCACCAGGCGCATGGGTAGAGACTGAACTGAACAATGGGATGCTGGTTTTCTATGCTTCCACCGTGGCCCCATCGGCCGTGCATCTATTCATAAGGGGTCGCCCCTCTGCAGTGCAGCGCGGCCCCAAAGGGAAGCCAAAAAATTGGCGATGCCCATGTAGTTTCTCTTTCGACAAAGTCTAACCAAGAGTACCCTACTCAAAAGGACCTACCCATGCATAAAGATACACAGCCAAGTATCCATCTACATCAAACACGAATAGATGTATAGATAGATAGATCGATGTATAGATAGATAGATAGATAGATAGATGGATAGATGGATAGATGGATAGATGGATAGATGGATAGATGGATAGATGGATAGATGGATAGATGGATAGATGGATAGATGGATAGATGGATAGATGGATAGATGGATAGATGGATAGATGGATAGATGGATAGATGGATAGATGGATAGATGGATAGATGGATAGATGGATAGATGGATAGATGGATAGATGGATAGATGGATAGATGGATAGATGGATAGATGGATAGATGGATAGATGGATAGATAGATAGATAGATAGATAGATAGATAGATAGATAGATTAAGACAGATACACCGACAGAAATATACACAAATAGATACATAAACAAATCAACAAACAAACGGACAGACTGACAGACAGATATGTGCAAGACCAGTGTCTACATACTTCACTCTATCCTTGCACCCATGGCCACCGACCAAAAGTCCACCCAAAGTCCACCCGGCCACTGGCCCGGCCCGTCCTCGCTGCGGGGGGCTTCCAGGAAGGTGATGTCCGCCCCGAGCTCCTCTCGGTTGCTTTCTACTCCCCTGCTAAAAGTGAACAACTTTTAGTGGTTTAATACGGAAAACCAAGCAAAGCTAAAGTTTAGTGGATGTAAGTCCCTAACATCCTATGGAAAACCCAAAGCAAAAGTTGATTACTTAACAAAAAGTTTTAAAGTCCTAACATCCCCAAAGTTGAGTTGGTTACTTTTTTTGCAAACTGTTAAGCAAAATGTGAAGCAACATGTTAAGCAACTTTTTAGATCCCGAGGCAAAATGTTAGGCCCTTGGCAACATGCAGCGCTCCAGCGCCCCGCCCGCGCGATGCCCCCGAGCGCCTGGAAGGCGCGGCACCGCTCTAGCGCCTCCTCCAGGCCCAGCGTGGCGCGGGCGTCCGTGCGCGCCATGATGCCTCAGGCGCGGGGGGCTTCACGGGGCCGGGCCGGGGGGGGGGGGGGATGTGGGGGGAATGATGAATGGGGGGACAATGGAGAAAGACTGGAACAACCAGAACGAAAACAACACAGGGGTCCTTACATCATACAATGAACATTGCAACTTGCAAATGGTGGTTTCCATTTCTTTATTTTGGTGGAGAAAGCCATGTTTCAAATGGGCAAAATGTATCTTTTAAGGAGCCCTGCAAAAAGACGTGGGCTTGACTTGAAAAACCGGGGGGCAGGGGGGGCGCTAAACAAAAAACAGGGGTCACCCAACCAGCTCTTCAGTCATCATGGAGAGTGGCTGTACAAAAGAAATGGACACAGGGGTCACTGGATTTACCTTCAAAGGTTGATCAATCTACTGGTGTTGTTTCGCGAAACTGCCACTTTTGGAGGATCCACAAAGGGAATGGAGGAAAGGTGAAAACCCCAATGTTGCGTTGGGCGAGGTCCAATAAGTTGCATGTGTGAGCGAAACAGAAACGGATTGCTGAGCTTGCTCCTACCTGTCAATGCCGCGCACATCCCTGCGAAACCTGGAAAGACTTTGTTTCGGGAGGTATTTCGCCGTCTCACTTTTGGATGTCGACCGCGACCCACAGCGGCTCGCTTCCTTGTTGCCATGATTTTGTCATGGCAAGGCTTTCTCCTTGCCTCGAATCATGTGGGCGAGGCTTGCCAGCCAAACACAAGGCCAACCCAACCCAAAGCCCCAAAGCCTAAAGACCCAAAGGGCGTATCAAAGTGAGCTACTTTGGGTTTCCCTTCACCACCAACCCCAGAACTGGGTATATACTAAAATGGGTTTGTTGGGGTACTCTGAAGCCAGATTTTGGCATGCTTCTGGGGAAGGCGGCAGGGGGAATCAGGTGAGGCGTAAGTCTGGGTGGCATCTGAGAAGGCTTGTGACCTAACTGATCTTGAACAGTCCCTGCGTTGGATTACATCATCTCTACGCTAACTTTGTACCCCAGTAACTTCTTAGAGATGCTCCTGTTGCCCACTCCCTATGGCTTGAAAGAGCTTGAGCCAGTGACGGGAAGAAAGGGGAACCACCTGTTTTGCGCTTGATCCATTTTGGGATGCAGGGTTGCAATTTCGAATTTTGCCCAAGGCCGACCTAAACCCAGGGGTTGATGTCCTCGAAGCCCCGTTTAAGTCTAGCTTGGCATCAACAACTTCTGTGGACCCCGAACCTAACATCGCAATCCACTGGGGGGTTCTCCTTGTGTCAGGGGCCCTTTTGGGATTTAACGTGGCACTCTGACCGAACATCATCCTTTCAGATTCTGCCTCTTAGGGGGTGTCCATCTTAGGGGACCTTAACCATGGGTAGTTTTCAGATTGGTTTCACCAAAACGGGTTTTCCCCCATTCACTGTTGGTTCTCTTCCTGTAACTCCCGTGATGCCAGGTGATAGAACCATAAGAATGGCCTTTCTGGAATCGGTGCGGTGGAATTGCTTCGGACACAACCCCTTCAACCTCACCTGTGGTCACCGTGCTGATTTTATTCCCTTCCCTTCCAAAAGCTTTAAATCAACCAGACAAACCCAAGCTTTAAAATTAACCTACCAATATAGCTTCGTATAGACCTCCCCTTGGAACTCATAACTCAACATCCCCGGAAAAACCAAACCCGCAAAAAGAGACAACAAGAAACAAAACCAAACAATCAAATCAACCAGATCGGCCTCCGACCCCCCCCCAAAACCAAAAAAACAACGGATCAACTCGGGTTCTGACCCCCCCCCCACCGGAAGAACCCCCACAGCTCGAGACCCCCACCTCAAGCCGCGGCGCAGATGTCTCTGGCTCCCTCGTCCCGTGCATCGCAGGCCGCCTTCACCCGCGCCAAGGCCTCCTGGCGTGGCACCACGGTGGTGCCCTGCCTGGGTTGACGTCCACCCCTCTGCAAAAAGTGGATTTGCGTTTGCCGGGCTTAATGGGAAAAACCCTTGCGCCAAAGGTTTCGAACGTTTTCCGGGTTCAATGGGAAACCCCAAAAGTCCGGCTTTTGCAGTCTTGGTGGGCTTTTTAACAAAGGCCCTCTCTCTCCCTCGAAAAAGAAAAAAAACCTTGATTTCAACTAAAAAGTTGAAAGATCCAACCCCATGGCAGGAAAGTTTCGTGTGGCCGCAGCGCTTCGGCGCCACCTTGGCGCGTCGATTCGCTGAAGGCGGCGAGATTCGCGATCGAGGCGATCACGGTGTGTGTGTGTGTGTGTTGTGTTGTGTTGTGTTGTGTTGTGTTGTGTTGTGTTGTGTTGTGTTGTGTTGTGTTGATGTTATGTTATGTTATGTTATGTTATGTTATGTTGTGTTGTGTTGTGTTGTGTTGTGTTGTGTTGTGTTGTGTTGTGTTGTGTTGTGTTGTGTTGTGTTGTGTTGTGTTGTGTTGTGTTGTGTTGTGTTGTGTTGTGTTGTGTTGTGTTGTGTTGTGTTGTGTGTGTTGTGTGTGTTGTGTTGTGTTGTGTTGTGTTGTGTTGTGTTGTGTTGTGTTGTGTTGTGCTGTGCTGTGCTGTGCTGTGCTGTGCTGTGCTGTGTTGTGTTGTGTTGTGTTGTGTTGTGTTGTGTTGTGTTGTGTTGTGTTGTGTTGTGTTGTGTTGTGTTGTGTTGTGTTGTGTTGTGTTGTGTTGTGTTGTGTTGTGTTGTGTTGTGTTGTTGTGTTGTGTTGTGTTGTGTTGTGTTGTGTTGTGTTGTGTTGTGTTGTGTTGTGTTGTGTTGTGTTGTGTTGTGTTGTGTTGTGTTGTGTTGTGTTGTGTTGTGTTGTGTTGTGTTGTGTTGTGTTGTGTTGTGTTGTGGTGTGTGTGTGTGTGTGTGTGTGTGTGTGTGTGTGTGTGTGTGTGTGTGTGTGTGTGTGTGTGTGTGTGTGCGTGTGCGTGTGCGTGTGCGTGTGCGTGTGCGTGTGCGTGTGCGTGTGTGTGTGTGTGTGTGCGTGTGTGTTTCTGTGTGTCTGTGTGTCTGTGTGTCTGCGTGTCTGGGTGTCTGTGTGTCTGCGTGTCTGCGTGTCTGCGTGTCTGCGTGTCTGCGTGTCTGGGTGTCTGTGTGTCTGTGTGTCTGTGTGTCTGTGTGTCTGCGTGTCTGCGTGTCTGTGTGTCTGTGTGTCTGTGTGTCTGTGTCTCTGTGTCTCTGTGTCTCTGTGTCGCTGTGTCGCTGTGTCTCTGTGTCTCTGTCTGTGTCTGTGTCTGTGTCTGTGTGTGTGTGTGTGTTTGTGTCTGTGTGTGTGTGTTTGTGTCTGTGTCTGTGTGTGCGTGTGTCTGCGTGTCTGCGTGTCTGCGTCTCTGCGTGTCTGCGTGCCTGCGTGTCTGCGTGTCTGCGTGTCTGCGTGTCTGCGTGTCTGCGTGTCTGCGTGTCTGTGTGTCTGTGTGTCTGTGTGTCTGTGAGTCTGTGAGTCTGTGTGTCTGTGTGTCTGGGTCTCTGTGTGTCTGCGTGTCTGCGTGTCTGCGTGTCTGCGTGTCTGCGTGTCTGTGTGTCTGTGTGTCTGTGTGTCTGTGTGTCTGTGTGTCTGTGTGTCTGTGTGTCTGTCTGTCTGTCTATTCATGTAATATTTAATATATATATATATATATGTATATTAAGCCGGTTACAGAAAGGGGAAGTGCAAAGGAAGAGGTGTGCTTGCCCTTGGATCAGTGGGATTACGATTCCAGCTTTCTCCAACTTTCAAACATAGGCTGAATTGACAGGGACCCAACACTCCCTGAGAAGGTCAACATGTTTCTTCGTGCAAGGACAGTGCAAGGAAGGAAACAACCACATACCGGCCCCAACTCGCATAACAATCATCTTGGACAATTCTGGTTGACTTCCATTTGGTTAAGACCCCGCCTGGAAAGAATTCCAGTAGTGATAGATTGCTTTCAAAACTAACAGGAGAAACAAATATTCTTAAGCAAATGGAA
Source organism: Effrenium voratum (assembly GCA_963377175.1). Classification (NCBI taxonomy): domain Eukaryota; class Dinophyceae; order Suessiales; family Symbiodiniaceae; genus Effrenium; species Effrenium voratum. The sequence goes on along the minus strand of CAUJNA010001668.1, from coordinate 1,364,400 downwards.
GTTGACGACGCAGATCCCGCACCATGTCTGCTCACAAGAAGCAAATATCGATTACAAGCCAGTGGTTCCCGGAACTTTATGCAGCTTCGGGTTGACACACAGGAAACATGACTAGGCTTCTTTCCCGAGCCACATCGGCAGCCAACGACCTTGTAGGTCCACGTTCAATGAAAAATCGAGAAAACAACACGGGGAGAGGAGCGGAGTTTTCCAAACAACCTGCTGAAAATCTGGGATCCGTAATCCGACGTGAGATGCCCAACCAGAGATGAATGTTATTTACTACTCGGTGGGTGTTCCTGGGTTTCGTGGGGATTCATGACTTTTGAAGGGGAACACCCCCATACTCACAAACTTCCATTTGCTTCAGCCCCATGGAAAAATGCAGTAGTGGTAGATTCCCTTTAAACCCAGCATGGCAAAAGGACAAATGTTCCTTTCAGCAAATGGATGGTAAACTGGCGTTTATTCATCTGGGGTCAACATTAAGGATTGAAGTTGACGAAAGGATTGAACAACCCAAAGAACTGGCCGTCTGTTGCCCTCGCCTGGTCCTCGATCATGATGCCTGCCATGCCAGCTTGCGCATAGCCCTTGACGGTGCGCTTCACGTTCACCGCGTTCCCGTAGCCCGTGTCCCCGTCACCAATGCAGCAAATGCGGTCCAGGGCCCCGCAGATTTGGAAAGCCGAGTCCAGCATCTCCTGCGCGTTCACAGCGGCACTGCCTTTGCCCATTGACTGTTGAAGGTATCCAGGCCCAATATGAAGCCAAATAAGAACTGCTCAGGAAGGGGTTTGGGCACTGCTCACTTGTTCGCACTCGTTCCCCTAACATAAGTATTTACTGTGAAAATCATACTCGTCTTTTAAACATTCCTCGGTTGCTTTCTGCCCCCCTGCTAAAAGTTTTTAACTTTTAGTGGCTTAATGGTAAACCCATTGGTTGGCAAAAAGTTTAAAGTCCTAACATCCCTTGGCAACATGCACCAAATGGATTTTTTGGCTTCGCCAGCGTGTACTGGGGGATTGTGGACTGGGCCCTCTCGGTACATTGAGACCGGAGAGCCCCCCTTGGAACCAAAGCGAAACCATTTGGAGAGTCTAACCGTGAACATCCCTCGGAACTAGGGCTGGCAACAAAACCCATGGGAAATCACGGAACAAAAAGGAACCAGGTGCAAAGGTGACTTCACTTGATGTGACTCTTCCCGGCAATTTGGGCATGATCTGATGCCCGGAATCCTGGCCTCCAAATCGCACATCAACATCTCACAATTGCAACTGGCCAGATACAAGCCCTGCGCGAATACAGAACCATCGGCCCGAGCTACGGGTTGGGGACAGAGACACTCTCCGGGATTCTGCTGGGTGTCCCCTGGCCTCAAGAATTGGTGGATTTCAACACGCAAGGTTCCAACTATGGGTCCAATTCGTTTTGAGAGTTTCTGGTGTTTCTTATGGCCAACATAATTTTCAGTCAAAGCACCTTTTCCTTTGAGGGGAAACTCCATTTGGAGAAACCAACGTCTCCCTTGAGGGTCAAAGGGCTAAGCCCGTGGCCTTTTGAAAAGCCTGGCTTCCCATCCGAAGTTCGGTGGGAGGTTTCCAGGCCAGTCCCCTCCGCGGTTTTTTGATTTTGAAGAGCCCAGTGGCACGTTTCCAGACCTCAAGGGTCGGGTTTGCCTTTGATTGTATAATGATGTATAATGGAACAAACCAAAAAGGAGCCCCCCAAGCGACACCCTTCCACCCAACATCTGGTACAAACTCACCCTGCAGGCCAGCAGCAAACCACATGTTTGCAACATTTGGCAATTCACCAACTTCATGCAGCAAGCAAAAAACAGCAGGAGAAAGGAACAACAACATGCAACAACAGCGACAGCGGCAGCAGCAGCAGCAGCAGCAGCAGCAACGGCAACGGCAACGGCAACGGCAACGGCAACGGCAACGGCAACGGCAACAACAGCAACAGCAGCAACAACAGCAACAACAGCAACAACAGCAACAACAAGCAACAACAGCAATGCTGCTTCATGCAGCCCTTATTCAGGAAGGGTTTGTGCATCACCGATATTCCCTCACCCAGGTTTTGATCGCAACTCTGCTGGCAGTAGAAAAACCCGCGCCCGCTCTTGGAAGTCGATCTTATTCTTCCGAAGGCCAAGCACTTGATTTGTTGAATCCACTAAACAGCTGTCACGCCCTAAGGGTCATGACCCCTCCAATGGAGAACCCCGACCCCTCAATGGCCCTTGAAAACAGCCAGTTTTGAGGGCCCAAAAAACAATCAAGACCCTTAGGGCAGCTGAAAAAAGCGGGGAGGGGTCAAACAATTTGGGGCCCCAAATCTCGGCACCGCTCACCGGATCCCCCATGTTCGCGGAGCTCGCCTGGTAGGAGACCAGCTGGCAATCCGCGAAACCGTTCCTCGACCCAGCAAGACTCCGGGAAGAGACAGTCGCACGGTTTTTGAGGTTTCCACGCGACGGCTGGAGCGGTCCCGGTGGTACCTGGGGGGATTTGAACCAACTTGGGTGGTGCGACCAGGTCTTATGCTGTCCGGGCAACTAACCATTACCCAATACCTCCGGGAAGAGGGCAACGCGCGGTCCAACAATGGACGACGAAGGACTTCTCCAAGGAAGACTCATGTCCCAGTTGGAGTGTTTAACTCCGTGTTTTAGTGGGAATCGTAAAGGACTTCTCCAGAAGGAAAGTAAGGTTGAGCCCACATGAACTTCAACCAACCAGTTTATTAGGGGGGGTGTCCATTTCTGGGTTTTGTGGGGAATCAGACTACTTTTCGGGTCAACATGAGTCTTCCGGAACCCTCCTGCTTCCGTGATCGTTGGAGGCATTAAAAGCAAAAACATCAACCTCAAGGCAGGAAGGAACGGTGAAAACCAAAACGACAAACACCTCGGGTAGGACAGCACAAACAAGGCAGACATGTAAAAATGGTGGCATTCGCCCACTCACCAAAGAAGGAAACCAACCATCCACCAACATGGAACCTAATCGTGGTCCTGGTTGGGGCCTGCCTTCCTCTCAAATGGACCGGAAGGACTGGTAGTTTCCATGATAGCCGGCGGGACGAAAACAGGTTGGCTACTACCACATACCAAACGCATTGGCAAGTACACAAAATGCTTTCCAAACACACTGGCAAAACGGACAACCTAAAAAAGAACCTCAGGTAGAAATCAAATAAAACAGCAAGACAACACTGGCAAAAGACAAAGCAAACATCAAATTAACAAAACACACAAAGGCACCCAAACAATATCAAGGCAACAACAAATCAACAAACAAGCAAACAAGCAAACAAACAAACAAACAAGCAAACAAACAAGCAAACAAACAAACAAACAAAGAAACAAACAACAGGAAGAACAACACGAACACAAACAAAGCAAGGATAAATGATAAACAAAAGAGCGAACATGTAACATCAACCAAAACGGCAAGGCAACATGTGAGTATTATACCCGTTCTCAGCAGGGAATGTGGGAATCTCACCCCAATTATAGTTTCCTAGGGGATCCATTGGCTCCTTCCTAAAGCCTCTGTTGATTGGTGGTTTGGATTGGTGGCTTGGATTGGTGGCTTGGGGGTTTGACCCCCAGGATCTTGTAGAAGGCAAATGGGAAACGACCCTTACCCACCAGACCACCAATCCAGACCGCCAATTAGCGGGATGCTGACACTACTGGCAACCAGGAAAAGCAAACAAACAACTCTGCCAAACCACCAATCCAAACCACCACCACCGAAAACCAGAACAAAAAAGCAAACCACCATCACTGAAAAACCAGAAGAACAAAAAGCAACCAACCAACCGACCGACCGACCAACCAGTCCCCTAAACAAAAAAGAAGGTTCCCCCCCACTGGGAAGCAGCAAAAACAACCGGAAAGCGGCTGAAACAAACAATCCCAACCACCATCACTGACAACCAGATATACAAAAATCCAAACCACCATTACTAAGCAACCAAAAAAAAAAAAAAACGGAAAACGGCTGAGTCTTGGCGGGGTTCTTGGCGCTGACGCCGAAGCCCGTCATGAAGGTGAGCTCGAAGCCTGCCTGCTCCACGAGCCGCGCGCTGAGCCCGTCGTAGCAGCAGGGCATCACCACCAAACGCCTTTCTTTTGTGAAGAAATCTCCGGGATATCTACTAGGTTTTTGAGTAGAGAGGTTAGAATGAGGGTGCCCTTTTTCTGTAGTCGATTTTAGGTAGGGGAACCCTCCCAACCAAAAAAGGGGTGAGAAAGGGCACTACTGAGGGACCTAGGAAATCGGGACATCGATTTAGGGAAGTGCACTCATATCCTTCCTCCCACTATGGCACCTGTGGGGAGTACCTGGAAGATGAATTTCCTCTTAAGGAACCCCCGGGCAGGTGCCATGTTAGTGGGAGGGCGTGTAAGGTTTCGGAATTTTGGGAAGTGAAGAAGTCTTCTCTTGAACTCTCTGTGACTTGAAAAGTGAACCATTGTCACTGGGGAGTAATGTTGACCCATTATTAATAAACCCATCCCATTATTCGGGGGGCGTTCCCTCCAAAAGTGATGAATCCCCCACAAAAAGGGGACACCCCCAATCAAAATCAACCAGGGGTTAACATTCTCAAGCGACCTAATCATAATCCCTTCTGCCTGGCATGACGCCGGTCGTTGAGATTTCTCAGCACGTTCCCACGGGCCCCGTTGCCCAAGCATCCCCCCCACCTTCAGGACCGCAAGGCATGGTTTCGAGTCTCCCGACAAAAGGAAAATACGGCACGAGATATCCGGGGCGAGAGGGTTCTGTATATATATATATATGTATGTATATATATATATATGTGTATATATATATATATTTGCCCTTGAAACAAGACCGTGTGAGGAACCTCATCCCTAAAATCAGCCCAACAAGGTGATGTTTTACCAGATCTTACCAATGCTTCACGGGGAAATCATCCCCCCTACCTCCATGAAAGGGAAAATGAGGGGTTTTTTTATGGAGATCTCCAGGGGTCACCCCCCTCCCCCAATTCCATTTTTAAGGGGGCGGGGATGGGAAACATAGGAGCTCGGTTGCTTTCTGCTCCCCGGCTAAAAGTTTAACTCCTCATGGTTTAGTGGAAAACCCACTAGTTGGCAAAAAGTTAAAGTCCTCACATCTGGCAAAATGCACCAAAGGGAAAGTTTGCAGAAAGCTCCCCAGCCGGCCGAAAGCTCCCGCCTCTCGGCCAGCAATGCTCGCAGCCGCGCCGCCGGGCTCTCGGGCCCCGTTTCCCGGGCAACGCCTTGCAGGAGAAATTCCTGGAAAGACCGGGCCTTTTTGTGCCCCTGTTGTGGTAAATCCACCCTTGGGTTGAAAAAGCCCAATCCGTGGACATACCATTTTGGAAAGGGTTTGGTGCGCTTTGATTTCGGTTTCGATGAAGGCAGCTCCGTGATGGGGCTGAGCCCGGCCTGTCCGATAGCTTTCGGTGGCCAGCCTGACCGGCGGCTTTTGCCGCCGTCGGCCCAGGACCCAGCCGAGGACACCCGCTGCCAGAAGCGGCAATGCCAGCGCCAAGCCATCGGAGAGCGAAGGCATGGCTTTGGTGCGGTGCTGTCACTTAGGACTGGGTAGCTCAAAGTCTGTGCTACCTCGCGCATGTAATTGCTGCCACAAAATTTGCTGCGTATCTTAGCGCATCCAAACGTCGCTGCCTTCTGTGCCAGAGCCACACACGGCAACATGTCTAATGGCTGCGAGTCCTTTCTGAGCGGCCGAGACCAGCTTGTGCCAATCGCACCGGAATGCTGCAAAGGTGACCAAACATTTCGAATGTCCAGCACATGTGCATGCTGGTGTGAAATCACTCCTCAAGAACCCCTTCCACAGTAGCCTGCAATTTGTTGGGCCCTTCCGGCTTTGGGAAGCAGTCAGGGCATCCAGGGGTCTTCCCTTTTGCGCACACATGTATATATATATATATATGTGTGTGTGTGTGTTGAGCTGGACCTTCCGCATTCCGGTCTCAGGACATGGCAACTTGACCTTCGGCTCCGGGATATCCGAACTCCAGCCTTCACGCTGCCAATGCCCAAGCCCAGAACTGTGGTGCCCAAAGCGTCCAAGACCTTCATGGCTTTCTGCGCTTCCTGCGGCCGAGCTGCAGCTCTCTTCTTCTTCGTTTGCGTGAAGGTCAGGCTTGGCTTCGTGGATGGGTTCTGCCATGCTGCCATGACCAAACTTTCTCCAATCCTGGAAAAAGGCTGCAATGGGCAGTTCCACAGGTCAACTCGCTCAAAAAAGCACTCGCAACACTGTACAGGTTCATGGGGAGCCCATTCTACCCCTTCCAACTGACCCCCCAAGCACCTGTTCCATCCATGTGCTTCTCGTTTTGCGGGCTCACTTCATGGCCAAAGAAGGTCGAAACATTCCGTTTACCACTTAAAAGGCCCAAACCCTTAAACCTCAAAATGCGGCTCTCGTCCAGGAACCGGAGCTCGGGGAATGAGACTCGACCCCTTCGACTCCTTGGAGCTCTCGGGCGCCACGGTGATGTGAAGGACCGCCTGCGGGCGATCCTGGCGCTTCGAACCCAGCGGATCCGGAGGGAACTTCCTCGGCGGATGTTTCCACTGGGCGGTGGTGGTCAACCCCAAAATGGCACCCTGGGAAATGGAAACAAGGACTACCTGTGGTCCAATTCCTGGATCTTTTTTTGGTGGTCCAATTCCTGGTGGTCCAATTCCTGATTGTTTTTTTTTTTTTTTTTTTTTTTTTTTATCTTGAGCCATGCCCAGTTGTACATGCCCTCCCACGGAAGTGCACAACGCCCCGTTTCCAAGAGGAATCTGCGCTTCGATGCTTAGTCAGTGGGAGGGTAGATATCCCTTCTTCCCCCCCCCCCCCCCCGAAAAAAAGGGTTCCCAGGCGCGAAGCTTCTTGATTCACACCAGCAAATCCTCACACGCGTTGGTTCCACCCCCGCAATGTTGACCACATATTAATTACTCAACCCCAGTTTATTAATAGGGGGTGGTTCTGGGTTTAGTCGGGAATCAGACCACTTTTGGAGGGAACACCCCCCCTATTTATCAACTGGGGTTGATCAATATGGGGTCAACAATTCAACGCAAGCAAATTCGCCAGAAGAAAGCCGCGGAGCCTCGCCCTTGTCTTGCCTCAGCAGCCTCGGCCGGGAGGCAAATGATCGTGCGGCACAGGGGTTCACGACGTCTACGAAGGGTTCTTAGAAGGCTTGGGGGTAGGTCCCAATGTCTCTCCTGCAGTGAAGGAAGTCCCAAAACTCAGTCAGTCGCACTTGCGCCTATAGATGATGGCACCCTAAACCATCCAAAACAAAAACAAAACAAAACAAAAACAACTAAAAACGCCGCCCTCCCCGCGCCACACCCCCGCAACCACTCCGTCCAAGCGGCTTCTTGGCCTCCCGCAGCGCCTGGCCCGCCTGCGGCTTCGCCGCAGCCGCGGCGGCCGCCCGCGCCAAGGTGGGCTCCAGGGCGCTGACCTCCCCGGGCTCCTCGCGCGGTGCGAGCGGAGCGGCCGTCGCCTGGGAGAGCAAAGCCGCCCCGAGAAAAACTGGTGGAATGGTTCGAGCAAGGCAGGGAAGGATGGCCTAAAAAAAGAAGAAGCGAACAAAGCAAACACATCCATGTGTTGGTTTCCTTGAAGGGAAGCACAAAACTATTCATTCCCCACACCCGCACTCGGAAAGTCATTCCCTATCTATCGCACCAAGTTCAGTGGCGAAGCCGACGAGGTGACTGGCTGGCCCTTTGGGCCCCGCCCTCCTGCAGAACCTCCGCCGGGCTGTAGCCGACAACCTCGGCGAGTCTCCCTTTTCCCGGCGAGGTGCTCGAAGGTGCGTGGCCCAAACCACTCTGCCCAAGGCCTGTGTGCAGTTCCTTGGTTCCTTTTTTCTGGTGCGAGGCTGTCCCTTTAACACACACATATATATATATATACGGATTATATACGCAAGCACCAACAAAGACTGTCAGTTTTTGCCTGGGCGTTGCTGTTGCACCCCGTTCCAGCTCCAGACCACTACTTGGTCAGCTGGAAGCTAGCTGTTAGGTGGCCTGCCACTTGCTCTGAAAATTTGTGTTCCAGGGAGAGCCTGCTTCTTTGAGTCTAAGATTAGCTCCATCACCCGGGGGAGAAATCGGGTAGATACTCCTTGCCCCGTGGTCCTGGGAGAATTTTGCTTCAAGATAGGGCCGGAAGGGACCACGATTCTCATTCGGCTGCCTCAGGCTCCAGCGCTGAAGGATGCGCCTGCGAGTTTCTCCGTGGCCAACTCCGGGAAGGCAGGACTGAACCAAAGGAGATACCCGGCCATGAATTTAATAGGGAACCACCTCAAGAGTGATTGGTGGACATCAACCCCCACCTAAATAATGTCCACCAAAGGGTCCCTTATCAAAATCCATAGCCACCCTTCCTCACTAACATAGCAACTGTGGTAGGGTACCCGGAAGATCAATTCCCTCTTGGAGCGAGCCACTGTCAGGTGCCATGCTAGTGGAAGGGAGGGAAGTTGCCTTTTTCCCAGACTTGCAGAAGTGGACAGGGGCCCTTTCAACGAGACAGCACCCTTCCACCCCGATCTTCCACTTCCATCATGTCCGGCAAAAGGCTACCTATGAGGACATGCAACCAGCACGTGAATGGCCAAGCATTGTGCCTGAGGTGTGCTTGCTGAAGCAGCGCGCCAGGGAAGTCACGGCTGAGTTCAGCTCATCCTCACAGCTGCCCTTCCTGAAGCAAAGGGATGGCAGCTGGCAAGGGCTGTGCTGCACTGCAACTCGTGAAGCTGGAAACCACCAGGATGCTTCGCAAGAACAGCTATCGGAAGAGATTCCAATTGCAGCCACACCTCCGGAACGGCAATGGGGATAAAAAGGGCCACTTTCAAAGGCTCTGGTGCAATGACTCACCTCTCTCTGTACTTCGAAACGAGACCAGGCCAAAGCACTTGCAGAAGCCATTGACTCGAAGCTGCATTTTTGTTAGTTTTGCTATACTTCACAAAAGTATGCATAATCATGGGGCTGTTTCTACCCCAGGTAAGCTCCATGGTGCACGCAACGAGCCGAGCTCTCTCGCCAATCTGCTGCCCAGACGCGCCCCGGACACATCTAGCACGAACACCACCTGAGGACGTCCTGCCAGCGCCATGCGCGCGGTCCGCTGCTTAATGCGGGGCTTGTGATGTATCGAAAGCGTCCAGCGGGAATGGGGGATCAAGTCATCTTGGTTGACGTATTTAAATTTTAGCAGCTAAGCTCAGCTAAGTGGGGATTTCCCACTAAACCACAATCAGCAAAAATGTAAAATGTTTACCAACAACAACCATGTCATGCGTGGGATGAACATATGCAGAAACCAGAGTCGGATTTGTAGTGCCTCGCGCAATAGCATGCATGTGAGGGAGGGGAAGCAAAAGGAGGCCGAAGCCCAGTCTGGGGGTTCGCAGCCTGAGACAATCCCGAGCAAAGCGAAAGGGGCCATCCCGTGCCTTCCAACATCTGTAGCAGCGCCGCGCAAAAGCGCGCCAACGTCACCTCGCGCACGTGTCTCGTGCAGCCCACGAGCCACTCGGACATTTTATGGAGATCCGAACTGACCATCTTAAGGCCTCAGAGCTCTTCCTTGGGGAATCCTGGCGGCTTCGGGCTTGGGGCTCCATACAGGGTTGTCAGTTAGACGAACATAGTCGTCGTCCCACTCACCCGTTTTGGTTCCAACGTCCAGTCCATCTCTTCCTTTTTTCGAACCAATCTTCCCCGTGGATTCTCATGGCACGGTAAAACACTTTGCCCTTTGCCCCATCAAAATGAACAGGGCTTAACCGCCAAATACATTCCAAAGTGAAGGCTATCTCCTGCCTGCCACGCATCTTCCTTGATACCCCTTGCTCAAGTCCTCATTCCCCAGCGGATGGGCCAAGAAAAGTCCAAACTGTTTGTCTACCACTAAGGGTGTCCTTTTGCCATGAGGATTTTCTTACAACTTCAGTTGCTACGTGGCTTCACCCACCTGGCCTGGCGCCCGCTTTCCGCCTCAGCCTTTTGCAGGGCCATCAGCAGCCGAGCATTGCGAGCCTTCCGCAACACCCGCTGCTCGCGAAATGTCACGCTTTCCGGGACACACGAAGTGCCAAACAAACCTCAACTGGTTGAAATGTGTGCTTGCAAACTTACGATCATTCCAGAACCATCCAGAACCCTTGCAATGTTTCACTGCAATACTTAATCCTGACCTTGGGGGGAGTTCCGGAGCCTGAAATCCTGAAATCTATAGCCCTCGCTGAAATCCCAGCCGGAGGACCGGGGTCATCTCCCAGCCAAGCTTCAGCATCTCCTCGGCGCCCCGTTCCCCGTGCGCTTCCCCCCCACGCTTGCCTGAGCATCTGGAAGCCTCCTGCAGGAAAAATCGCACCAGCCATCCTCCAGTCAGATTCCACGTTAGGAGGAACACCCTACCAGAGCTGTAAGTCACCCTTCTTGAACATCTGTTTCAGCCCTGCCTGTGGTTCGACCTCCTGTCCACGTGGCACTCCCCAAAAAAACCGGCCAGAATTGGACCGGCACATGCAAACTCCTTAGGCGTCCTTGTGGAAACATAGATGGCGCTGGACAAAGTTACCTTTAAGGACACCTACGGATTTGCCAAAGCGACAGTGGAGGTGAAGGGGTGCCGACACCCGTTTTGCGGGCACTCCACCCCCCACATTCTCAGTTCAGAACCACGCGTTTTCCCGGCAACCTGGTCCTGTTGGTCTAGCGCCACCATGCATTTACTCTCGGACCCCTCTCCAGGCTGAAAGGGCCGGTCTTCGTTGCAGAATCCCCTTGATCTCGGGGTACCGTCCCCATTCTTTCTAGAAAACCTCCGGAAATTCAGGAAACTAGTTGGGTTTTTGAGAAGAACCATGGTTGAAAAGAATGGAAAAGGCCCTAGAAACGCCGCAAAGTTGTCCGGCCGGCCAAAGTTGCCGCTTCTTCGACTTGCTATTTCACGTTCCTGCTTTGTTTGGCCGGAGCTCATTTCCGACTTTCTAGGGGTACCTTCCCCATTTCCAGGGATCCTTCCTTCTAGAAAACCTCTGGAAATCCAGGAACCATAGCTGGGTTCTTGAAGAGAAGGATGGTTTTTGACAGTCCAGCCCCAGACTTGTGGCTCTTGGGCGCCGTATCCGGAGCTTCTCCCGAGACTTGGGGGCCTCGGCGGGCCTCTCCCGGGCCCCCGGGCGCGCACCGCTTTGGCCGCCCGCTGCAGCTCCGCCTTGGCCTCCGCGGCGGAGATCTGGGCCATGGGGTCCTTCAGGCCTCGGCTCGAGCCGGCGAAGCCGCGGGGTTTTAGACGCCAGCGAAGACGTGGATCCAGTGGCCCCAGACCTGTCAGGCCTAGAGTTGAACTCACCAGATAAAAATACATACCCAAACAGTCTAACATGTGTTGACTCGTGGGAAATACTAAATTCATGGATGTATTTATCATTTCATCTAGACCATATGCTTAGAATTTTGACCAAACGTCTCTAAAGTGCAATTTATCACTAAGGGGAGCAGCCTTGTGAACACGCTTTTTCATAAGGGATCCAGTGGAGGGTGGACCCTCTAACCTGGCATTTGAGCAGTGGTCGCGACGAGGGGGATCAACAACGAATGCAAAGTCCGGGATCCTGTGCCGGCCAGCACCAGTCGTGACTAGTGATCCGGAAAGAATACAATACACCAGTAACCAAAAGGGCAGCTCGAGGGTGCCAAGCCCAAGAACTTGGCAGTTGTAACTAGAGAGTCTGGGCGAATAATTCGTTGCTAGTAGCTATGGACCATGAGGGGTCATGACCTTTCCACTCTCCTTGCAACTTCTGCTGTCGGCTGACTCAAGCTCACGGCTCAAACAAACACTCCGGGCAACCCAGAAGTAGCATCAAAACGCCGAAGGATCCACGGGAGCCATGGCTATCCTCAACAGTTTGTTGAAGGTCCTGGGCAAACAGAAATTGTCTCCCTTGGTTTTGGAAAGTCCTTCTTCAAACAAAAACATGCGGGCAACCGAAGCCTAAGGAACTGGGAGAAACACACATAAATCTATTCCTGGGAGGTCACAATACAGATTTTCTGTGTCATGCGCAAGTTCAGCATTTGGGAAGTAAGGGTGCACCTTGCAAAGGGTGGACTCGCCAGTGATGCAACCCCCCTCCCCCCCCAGGGGAGGCAAAAGGACAACCATTGGCCTTTGAGACGCTCGGCGAACGGATCAAGGATCACCGTGAAACACCGTGAAGATGCACCTTGTTAAACACCATCCTGCCAAAATCAGGGGAGATTGGCGACCAAAGTCTGATGTTTCTGCCACGCAGAAAGGGCCATATAAATTTTAAAAAAAAAAACACTAAAACACGTGCAACATGTGCTTTTGTGTGCTTTCCCCGCCCAGCAAGTCAGCCAGATGGGCCCAAAGGAGTAAAGCAGTAAAGCCGAAAAAAAAAGGAAAAAAAAAGAAAAGAAAAAAAAACGATCTGCAATCGCACCACATCATTGCTCACATGCACACACATATATACCACTATAAATACATTGTTATATATGCACATACACACGCATATCTTTACAAAAGACATTATGTATCAGATTGTACCTCTTTAGCCTGCACGCGCGCGCTACATTTGCTTTTTCCACCTTCCCGACGGCTAGCTTCTCACGTGGCATGTCCTTGTGCGCCGCCTGCGACTGACATGCCCAAGCGGTTGTTCAATCAACGCCTTCTGAAGGAGGGCTCTGAGTTAGTTCCTCAAGAGCTTGGGTGCACATGTATAAGGGCTATTATTCAAACATCATGCTTCTTGGTTCCCCTTACCGGGGCCCGGGGTTGCTTCAGTTTTGCACAACCCGAGTGCCAAGTCCAAGTCTGAATGCCGCCCTTCCCCAGCGATGGGCCACAAGGTAAGTGGCCGAAGCGTGAGGACCTGCAAAACATGGGGTCCAAAAACCCATGGCTGGCACTGGCTCTGACCCTCTCCGTGTGGATTTTGGTTGTGGCTCAGATGGGCACAGCAGTGTCAGTTGGCAGAATCACCTTCCGGCGCTCACTTACACCAATGAAATCAAGCTTTCACGACCCATGGACCTGTAAAACACAGGCAGGCATCGCCCGTGACAAGTCGCAAGGCCATGTTCAACAAGTTCATGGCGTGAACTTCGGTGCGTGCTGAAGAATGACATTCACCCGTCCCCCTCGCCTTTTGAGAGGAACACGTGAGGTGACTCCCAAGCGTATCCGTCCTCTCAGGTGGGGGAATGGGAGGATGCACTGCTGCTGCTTTTCCGGCCTGGATGCGAGGGGGGCAAAATTGACCATCGCACAAAGATTCTTACAGAAGGGTGAATGTCTTCAGTACCATTTAGGGGGCAAATATAACGCCACCTTGAGGAGTCCCTTGTTCAGGGAATTCAGGAGTAACCCCAATTTTCCGACATTTGTGTCTGTCTACTTTGAGGGTACTTGTTTAAGGGTTGTATCATAGGGAAAGCAAAGGGACACCTCCCATTTTGGGTATGGTGTCCCCGCTATTGCGACAAGCCCATGTGCGAGCACGGATTTCAACAACCAGCTCAACATGTCACGTTCGGCAGTCCCACACAGGGGCCGAATTGAAGAGCTACATCGGACGTGCCGCCTGATCACCGCAAGAATTCAACGCAGCATCGAATGAAGTGTTTCTGTCGAGTACTAAACAATTACAAAACTGGGAAAACAACGCGATGATGTTTGTAGGGGTTCCGAAAACTGGCCTACATCCAACTGCAGCAATCAAAACCAACAATACACATAACAATACACATGCCATCTCAAACATGCCCCTCGCCAGTCCTCACCCCTAATAATACAGAGGAATACAGGCCCCCTAAGAAATGCGACATGATGTGGCAGAACCCAAATTCTAAACCAGCAAAATGTCCCACCAGGTCCAACCCCAGTCGTATCCCCCCCTGCGGGAGTCAAACTTCAGAACTGTTACCCCAGCATCTCCCTACAGAAAGCACCTGCTTCACTCCCGGGGGGAAGCCCGGCCCCCTAAGAAGAACACATAATTGTTCACAAACCATCTAGGGGATCTCCCCTATTCGGGGCAGGGACTATATAAAGAGAGGGTTGTAACACTCTCAGGGGCGCGGCAAAGCGAAGTCAGCGTCCAGCTTCCTCCATGCCGCCACTCCTGGCAACACACACACATATATATATATATATAAGGTTGCTTCAGTCAAGGCCCTTTAATGGACATTCACATGCTGATTTGCCCCAACGAATTCGCAGTGAACTTAGTTGAACATCATAGCCATAAGCCTTTTGGGGCCGTATAGCAAAGGCTCAGAAGGAATGTTCATGGAGTAATGCCCAATAATAAGGGTGCAGCTTCAGTGACAGGGATCACCCAAACCGTGGTTTGTCTTCAAAAGGGCCATGCCACTGTGTCACTTGGCATTCCCAGACTCTGCCCTTCGCTGTAAGGAACCACCCTGCAAAAGCTTCACCCGCCAAACGGCGCTCTCGTGCGGCGATGTTAGCTCGCTAGACCAAACAAACGACTCCAAACCTGGTCAGCTACTTGTACGTTCTATGTCCGAGGCAAAGCCCCCCCCCAATTGTGGAAACCCTGCAAGACTTGGTTGTTGGGAACAGTCTACACTTGTGCTTGTTCTGGTTTAGTGGGAATTCCCCCTCACTGCTTTGCTCCCCTTCCAACGTC
>CAUJNA010001668.1:1254622-1344622 GCA_963377175.1 Effrenium voratum | reverse complement strand
GGACACCTTCTCCTCCCCGCTGTCCAGGAAGGTCACGGCCACTGTGTCCATGTGCCTCGAGGCTACGACCTGCAGGGAACCGGGTGAGGTGTCGAATGGGCTCGATCACAAATGCTAGGTCCTCCAGTAGAGAGGTTCCAATAAGGATACCCGATGTTTTTTCTGTACTCTATTTTTGTAGGGAGCCCTCCCCCCAAAACAAGGGAAAAGGGCACCACTGGGGGACCTAGAATGGGTTCCGCCGTTGTAAACTCATGGGGGTTACACTGGTGCGATCACAAGTCGAGGATACCAACCATGAGGGTGGAAGAGCATCCCCCTTCATGGCCCTTGGATCTGCTTGCCAACTCAGCTCATAATTGGTTCATGTGTAACTATATGTACATACATGCACATACATGCGCGCTTTTGGGGAGAGCGGCATCAACAACTGCAAGTGCTTCAAAGGGGAAAACCGCCTGGTTACAGAAGTAAGGGGGTGCCCACGCTAAGAAGGAATCCTTCACTTTCTGGGAAGTTCACCCACCAGTTTGGCCATGGATCAAACCCCCGTACCCCCAGTAAACATTCCTCTCCCCACTATAGACTAAAATGGGTGGTGAATTCACCTACCCCAAAACGGGATCCCATTGGTTTTGAACTATGGTCGTTTCGGAGTGGATGTTCGGCCTTGCGACCAACCGATTTCCCGTGAAACCTGATGCGGAGACTTTCCTTACTGACCTGTGGCCATGGGCGAAAAAGGGGTCCTGTGTTATGTGGTTGAGTCAAAGCAGCTTCCCTCTAATAGGTGGTCTAGATTCCTGTATCCCACTACCCCGTAACGTCCAAACCACCAAACCAAACCACCAATTCGGGGTAAGGTGACCTATGCTGCCTTGGGGATTTGGACCAGTAGCTTGTGAAAACAAGTGGGGAAGGTACCCTGCACCGTCCAAACCACAAGTTCGGTGACCTAAAGACAAAAAGCCCGTTCAAAAAAAATAATATTAGGCGACCACTGGAGGTCTCCTTGGCCTCCAGAGACTTGTAGGGCTCTGACCCTTTCTTGACCGTGGCGAAGATGGCCCGGTTGAAGGAGGACGCCGCCTCCTCCTGACTTTTCACCTGCGGAAAGCAGAGCCGTTCTTCCCTGACTGGACGGCTGGGGCCCCTACCCCAAATGAAATCCACACGAGTCTGGACGTTTCTTCTTTCTGGATAAGACCCAGCCTTTTTGAGCCACCAATTCATCATGAACTCGACAGATTCCGAGGCCTTAGGCCCAAGATGTGGACCAAACAGGTGCGTCTTGCAAACTAGGGGGCCCAAAAACATTGTCGGGTTTCCTTTTGATCTGGCCAGCCGTGGGAAAAGAGGCCCCTTTTTGGTAATTGATTTCAAGGGAACGCGCGGGACAAAAGAGCGCAAGTCGCCAACAAATGCATACACGCATCTGCCAAAGTGGTTATACACCCGGCCCAACCGCAGATGTTTTTAGTGAGAAGCACCGCCTCTTCAAACAAACACTTGCCCGGCGGGACCTGTGGTGGCAGGAGTTCAGCTTGCCATGTCCCTTTTTAGAACCAAAAGTGGCGATAGTTTCAGTGGAAAGCAACATGTGGGGGTTGATCAACAGGTCCCATAAACCTGAAAATGACCATGGAAAAAACACCACTCCAAAGATGATATTTCAACCACCAAATGGAAAAAAAAATACGCTTGGTCATTTGGGGGGCCCAACAAACATCCATGTATCAAACCCCGGTGTTAAAACACCGGTCTACCCGTGGCTGGGATTTTTTTCCTACCCTCCCATTCCCCAGCGCCCGGCCTGGAGCATGGGATCCCGATCCAGCGCCAGCACAAAGTCCGCCATCGCCTTGGCGGTGCGCAGGCTCCGGTGGTACTGCGTCGGCTCCCCGTGGGTGAACCTGGCGCGGTCAGAGGCGAGAGGGCCGGGCGCCCAGAGAGAGAGAGACACGCGAGAGACGCGAGAGACGCGAGAGACGCGAGAGACGCGGGAGCTTCGGAAGTCGGTCGAGGTGGATCGAACCACCGCTGGCCAGAAACGCGCTTGACTAAAGATGCCACAGACGTACCCTCAGGATTTGGCCAACCTTCCTTGTGACAAGCTGCTTTGGGTGTCTCTTTTTGCGGGGCCATCCAAGGGTCTTGGGGAGAAGGCTGGGGTTGAGGTCTCAAATCCGAATTTTGCGAGTCCAACACCTCAGGCCAGTGGTGTGGGTGGCAACAACATCCTCTGCACTCCAGACCTGGCAATTTGGCACTCGTTCCGGATTCCCCACCAATTTCATGCTTCTAGCCAGAAAGGCCGGGTGCAAGAATAGCTTCAACAAGCAGACGACAACCTAAAAGGAACTACAAGCAAGTGGTTCATACAATGCCTCTCTTGGCCTGAACCTCCAGGTGAAGCTTACCCAATACAAAGGAGATCTCAACACTTACGATTCATGACTTAGTCTTGCTGGTGCTCAGCAGGGAATGAGGGAGTGAACCCAATGTTTGGTCCCCTTAAAGGAAACCAGTTCGATGGTTTCTATGCCTCATTCCAACATCCCCTATCGCACCAGCAAGTAGTTCGGCTCCCAAGTGCCCCCCGCAACCCATCGCCAAGGGGCCACAGCAGCTGGGGAAAGTTGCCATTGGACACATACTTCCTCGGCAAACATTCGCGACAGGACTGAGGCGGGACTTGCAAGCTTCAGACGGGGGAGGCAGCTGGAGCATGAGTTTGGGGTCGCGCGACATGGGTCGGGAGAACTAGGCCTTGCTTTGCGGGTTTGAAGGGGAACCCAAATGGAAACCACTCACAAAATTGGGGCGGTCCCCGATTTTAAGACACAGTCCCCTCTAGCAGCGTCCGAGCGCCATAGGTGTCATTTTGGAAAAAATATTGCACTGGCCCAATGGTGAGAACACAAAACTGAAACCGGTGCCATCTTTTGTTCGCCGAGCAGAACGGAAAGCTGAAACCGGTGCCATCTATTGTTGAGCAAGCTGACCCAAGGACACTTTGTTAACGACCATGCACTTGGCTGCCGAGGCCACGGATCAAACCTTGAATCACTCAACCGTGCAATTCTTGTCGATGCAATCGTCGTTGATGTTGTGCAGGGATCCTTACATTAGACACCTGAACATTGCCTTGTAAATCGTGGGTTCCCTTTATTTGGGTGGAAAAAGCCATGTTTCAGATGGGCAAAATGTATCTTTTAAGGAGCCCTGTTGTGTGTTGCTTGGTCATTGCCACCCCTCGCAGCTAGTGGTTAAGAACATCTTCACGTTCTACGCCGGAAAAAACATAGGTGGGTCTGGATCAATTGAACAAATGTGCATTGTCTTTTGGTCTGTTAGGCGTGTTAATCACACAATGCTTCGCAAATCAAAAGGCTACAGTAACAAAGGGGAAATAAGCTGCAAACGCGAAACATCAGAAAATCAAACGGTTGATATGTGTACTTCCTGAGTGCACTGGCAAACAAATGCAAACTTGTTGCTCACCTCCCTAAAGGTCCAAACCCAAAATAAGCATAAACAGGGGAAACACACATACCTAACATGAACGCCGTCAGAGTGCCACCATAAATGAAACTGTAGGTTAGCCTTCAAACTAGCTGGCACAATTCCAAGACTGTCAGAAAGTAATGGGATAAGGGGATGACTCATTCAACATGGGTTGGATTTTTTGCTGCAATCTACTTGCACCCAACTCTAGCATCTACTTTCACAATGGACCATTGCAATAACTGATTTATCACTTTGATGGGGATCCTGTTGGTACCACAGAAAGTGGCAACGTAAAAACAACAACAAATGTTCAACTTGCATTCATCCGATTGACCGTGCCAATCCGGGATATCGCACGGGGATTCCCTATCACAAAAAGTGGCAGCCTACAACCCTTTTATCACATCAAACCGTTGCACCAGCTTCTTCGCCAGATCCTCCTCCGATTTGGCGTCCACTGTCGCGAAGGCCACCCTGCTGCCAAAGTCTCTCACCTGGCCGTCGCTGTGGGCTGAACTGGCTGAGCGGCCCGTCCTTTTGTCCCAACTGAATTTGAGACGCTTGAATCCTGAATCCTGACTGCTCTAGTGAACCCAAAACAGGAGGCTAGCACAGCCCGTACTTTGTCCCTTGAAACTTGGCGCGCATGGCTCAAAACTTACAAAGCAAAGGCGTCATGAGCATGGGCCCGGGAAAAACGGGCGCTTTGACAAACCTGCACTGTCATAAACAACCATGGAAGTGCACAAATCCTTGTTCAAGGCTTCCCAGAAAAGTTTGGCCACTTCCTGGATGGGCTTTTGCAACTCAAAGGCTGAATGCATGAACCCATATAGGGGCCAGGGGTATGAACCCATGGGCATTCTGGGGCAGATATGGAAAGCCACCGAAGGTAATATTGGGACCTGATTGGTACTCCCCCCTCCCCCCTGAATCCCTTTCCCAAAAGTCACCCCTGAATTTCTTTCCCCAGAGTCACCCTAGATTTATGCGTTTCACCCACACTCCGAAGAGTGCAAACATTCCCGGCCTTTTAGAGACTCCAACCATGAGAAACTAAAGTTCAAACCCTAGAAACTCCGAAGAGAAACTCCGAAGAGTGAACACCTTCCAGTAGAAACTCCAAACATGAGAAACACACATCTAAAGTGAAAACTCTATTGCGAATTTCATCTTTCAGATGCCCAATGAATTTTGACAGATCAGATCTCTAGCAAGAGCAAATTGACGACTACAGTTTCTTGAAAACCTTCAAAGTTTGACAGGCTCGCCGGGTCCCCCCCTTTTCAAGGCCCCCCCCCCCTGCACCCCGCCCGGCAGAAAAAACAACATGCACTGACTGATCATGGCCCTCTCAAGCACTGAAAAATAGAAGCACAGCTTTTCTTTTGCTTTCCTACGGCAGTCCTATTGGTCAAGACGGGCAGGTATAAAACGACCTCCTTGATGATGGGCTTTCGCTCATAGTTGCCCCCGAAAGGTGGAACTGCTTGAAACCCGAGAGTCTTTTGCAAAATGGGTCCATGGCTTCCCCAAATCTTGGGTACACCGAAAAACACGCTTTCGAATTCTGCTTCATGATTATACTACCTGGTTAGATGCAACACCATGTTTGTTCCTGAAGAGGGCATTGGACATCTAGACAATGTACGTAGTGAGTTTTCCAGTTTCTGCGAGTAGACCATGGACGACCCGTAATTTTGACCAAACCTCGTGTAACTCGACTGAACTCGGCACAAAAGGCACCTTGATTTAAGCGATGCAGAGCCCCTGCCTGTCTGAGGGCCTGCTCCAGCTCAGACTTCTGCTCGACCCAACTTTCCATGCTCCTGTCCAGAATGATGGGAACCATCACTACAGATAGGAACCACTATTTTGGCCCGGGACTCACTAAGCAACCCCTGGCTGAATGTTTAAGACAAACATTTTTCGTAGCGACTTGGTGTACTGAAGAAAACGCGGGAGAAGGCATTTGGGGAAAACAACCTGACGTCGGTGGAAACTCAATTAGAATTCGCGACAATGAAAAAACAATGAGTCGGCAAAACGTCGCGATGGACGCGGACAACATATGGAGAATGAACAAGAACAGTTTGCGGAGTATGGGCATTCAGCGACGCAGAAGGCCTGTGACCAACTCCGAGCGTAGGCGGACAACCAACTGGGTGCTCGCGGTCCTGTCCACGAAATCCACAAGCACCTTGTCGCTCCCTTTGACGAATCCTCAGATAGGAAGGCCCTCATCCCACAAATGGCTTAGTGGAGCGTATTACCACCTGGTGCCGCCTCTGTTAACTTACCCCTTGAAACACCAAGCCCTGGGGAAGTTAATCTTTTACAGACATATAGCCCATGTTACCCAAAAAGTTGAAAAGTTGTGTTTTTAAGAGGTAAGTTAAACAAAACAACCTCTAATTGGCTATGCCTGGACCTGTGGGCTTTGCTTGCCCTCCAAGTCCCTGATCCTATGCAGCTGGTTTCACCCCTTTCAAGGCGAGCCTACCTCGCTTCTAGTATCTACTTGGGCCTGGAAAGCGTGGAGTCCAGGTTTCACATGTTAGGCCATGAGAAGCCGCAATGCAAGGACAATCAGCATGTTATGCTGTTTGTGAAAGGGATCAGCACCTATTTGTTTTTAAGTTCCGTTCAATTCTGAGTGGTTAGTGACAAGGAGTTGTGGTTCCCATGGTGTGCAAGTACCCGTTCAGTGGATTAGAAACAGGGTTCCCAGAACAGGTTGGGATGCAGATTGGGGCAACAAACCTGTACGAGTTCTCCTGGGTGTGGAGCGGGAGCAAACAGAGGTCCAATGTGTTTGTTTTCCTTGAACCAAATGATTTTGGCTAAAAGTAGGAAGTCCTGAAATCTCACCTGGTGTTTAGTCGGGGCCTAAGCTCAACATGATCCATCCCCTTTGGTTTCCTTGGACTGCATAAACATGATTGCCATTTACTCTGGATGGCCCGGCCGAATCTCAACTTTTCAGGGAAAACGCCAAGTGTCAAGCGGTCCTTTTCCTCTAAACGGCTCTTTCCAAAAAGTGGGGGGCTGATCAAACGGTCCCATAAACATGGGGTGCAATCACCAAAAAGATGATATGTCAGCAACTAGATGGGAAAAGCTGCCCATGGTCATTTGGGGGCCAGGAATACTGCGGATAGACAAAATCCTGCACCACCCAGGAATCCCTGGAATGATGATTCCCCCGCAAATACCAACAAACAATGGTTTCCCATGGTTTCGAAGTGGTGAAATGGATTTTGTCCATCCACAGTCTCATTTTTGGGGAAGACCATTTTTAGTGGGGCAGCCACCCAAAAAAAAAGGAAAGAACATGAATTGGTGCCACTGAACTGAGCAGTATTGACCAAGCCTTTCCAGGAACTCGTCCCATTATTTGGATGAATGCCACTAAAAGGAGACACCCCCCTATTCAGCAACCAAGCAACCAGGGGTTTGTTTATCCGGGGTTAGCATTGCCTCCATTTGCTTGAGTTTCCTGGAAAAAATCTAAAAGCAAAACAGTAGTGATAGATCTCCTTCAAAACCAACAGGGGAAAAATAAAAATATTACTAGCCAAATGGACGCTTTTTGACCTGAGTTTAGCGCCTTGTCGCCGAGGCTCCTTCGAAGGTGCCACTGGTCAGCGCTGCGCTGGTCATTCCCACGCGCGCTTGAGCGTATCGTAGCAACAAAAGCCATGGCAATGCCTGCGCCAAGTATCTGAGGTGTGCCGTTTTTGGGTGCCCTTTGTTTGGCGGGTTTAAAGGAGCCAAAAAGGACAACCGTCATTTTTGTTGGTGCCATTTTTTGTGGTTTCAAAGGGGGGTCAGGAGGGAAACCGCCATTGTGCTGGCTTGCCCTTAAAGAAGATACGCCCGTCTGCCTCTTGCGGGCAAAAGGCAGCGCACGCCCACCTGTTTGCAAAAAACGCCCCACACGAGGGAGGAAAACGCTGCAAAATCAAAGCGATGTTCTACAAGAACTCAAAAATTAACCTGAAATGAGAATTGAGCCCCCAAGCGATGGACCTAACGTCACGGTGAGCAAAAAGCACACAAAGACGAAGGAACTCTCGCTTACGTGGGCACACAGCAGCACGAATCACCTTTTCCCTCGCGACGAAAAACATATGGCTGGAAAATCGGCACAAAAACATTGATGCTCGAAGACACCATTCATAGCAACACGCAAAGCTTCTTGCTGCTGTGGGGCAATAAGCTAAGAACAACAATTTTTAGGCGCCTCAGCAGCCCCAAAAACACAAAGGCTCTTGATAGACCATGTCAAACCTGGATCAAGACCCGTTTCTCCCGAAATAGAGAAGCTAGAGTCCAACTAGGCACAGCACGACTGGCAAAAGACCAAGGGGCTCTTCTTTGGGGTCCATTTCTTTTCCAGGAAACCCACCCGCCCAGGGCAAGCGTGGGCTCCACTGCGCAATTGATTTACAAAATCCATCGAATGTTGGGATCGATGAAAGCCCATACGTGGATGAACCATTTGGCAGACCGGTGCGAAGTCGATGTTGTCCATCCGGGCTCAAACTCCCACGTCTGCAGCCCAGTGACCTTGTAGCCTGCCATCACTGCACTGAATTGACCTCAGGGGCCAATCTGCCTAGAGGATCCCCTTGTCAAGCAGGTGGATTTTGGAGGTATCCTTTCAGGAACCTTGATTCAATTACAAACCCACCAAGAAGCATTGCACAGATTGTTGAAAACTAATTTTCTCCTGAACTGGGGCCCCTCCACTGCCTTTGTTGCTGGTACATTTGAGTGTCCCACTTGAACCAGCAAACCACCCCTGTCTGAAAGCGAACTGTGGCCTTACGCCATTTTCATGTGAACCATTCCCCCAGACTTTTAGTGGCTATGGCGGAAAATGGGCTAGATCACTTCTCTAGGAGGCCTCCCTCCGAGAAATGAGCAAGAAGGCAACACTGGAGGGCTAACTGTGATCCTGGCTAGCATGAGCACAACTGCTGCCAAGCTGCGCAAAGCTACTAGGGCCTTGCCCTTCAAAATTGCCCGCCAGAGCCA
This sequence comes from Effrenium voratum, assembly GCA_963377175.1. Classification (NCBI taxonomy): domain Eukaryota; class Dinophyceae; order Suessiales; family Symbiodiniaceae; genus Effrenium; species Effrenium voratum. The sequence continues at coordinate 1,336,069 of CAUJNA010001668.1, read as the reverse complement.
AAACGCCGCATGTGGCCCAAGCTCTGCCAATCAATTCAACCGGTGTCCTTCTGCATTAGGCGCACTCAGTACCCAGCCTCCTGTCCACGGCTACGGTAAGTAGTTTTCATCCATGACTCGCTGTGTCGCGGCCGGAACAAGCAGTCCTTCGTGAGGCCGTCAGTCGATGATCAGGCCTAGGCCAAAGGCCGTCCTGTGCCCATCCAGCGGGTTGCCAGCATCTCCGGGTATATCCCATTCATGCAACTTCAGCTGAGTCATAATCAAAACCCGGTATCAACATGGTCTAACCAGAGCCATGTAAAAAAAAAGAGGGCGGCCGCAGCTATTTATGGTTGGGATTGTCCCTTACCAACCTGAATTCACCCGGGTTTTGATTGTGGCTCAGCTTTCCTCGATGTCAGGTGTTTGGGCACTTGCGCTCAATCTTTCTTCTTAAGCCAAACCCTCGAGCAACCCAATGAGCTTGGGAGAAGTTCGATTCAGCACACGATGGCTTCCAAACGACAGCCTTCATTCGACTGGCAGCGAATCCCATGGCAAAACTTGGCCTGGCCGATTCTTCGGCTCGGCGGAGGTCGTTAAGGCGCCCTGGCCGGAGCCACATGACTTCTCGGTTGCCTTCTTGTCCCCTGCGCATCCAAGTAAACCTATCTCACCCGCTGGCCATCCGGTCGGGCCCCATGAAGCTGATCATAGAGATCACAAGACTCACTCGGGTACCATAGGTGGCCTTTTGGCAAAATAGATGGGTTTCCCTGGTAAATAAATCCCATCTAAACCAGGGCCCTCTATTTTTTAAGCAAACCAACCAAAAAGGATGCCTATGATGGGTACTGGATGTCGCAACAACTGAGTTGCCGCAAGGGATTAAAAATCCCCCCGTTTTCCGGATACGAATTAATTACACGTTGGACTTCAAGAGGTAGGCTTGCGCGGGTGTTGGGCTGTAAGGTTCCATCTACCAGGGTGCCATGCTGGGTACCGGTTTTCTTAGCTACCATATGTCTCAACCATGATCCCAGGAGCTTCCCACGATGCGCCGGCTGAGATCACACCCCGGACTGCCTCCGCTGGCTCCGAAGCAGGCCCATGTTAAATGACCTGCGATGGGAAGTCTGACGTTTGGCATCCCGTGCTTGGACAATGAAATTGTGTCATTCCTCGGCTTAAACAGAAACCATGACCTACATCTGCGGGTCTTCAGCCACTCTGTCTTACATTTCTCGGTTGCGAAATCTGCTCCAGTGCTAAAAGTTTAACTTTTAGTGGTTTAATGGAAAACTCATTAGTTGGCAAGAAGTTAAAGTCCTAACATCCAAGCAAAATGCACCAACTATTTGAGCCCCCCCCTCCTGCTTGGGAACGCCAAACAATCCATTTTCGGCCCTCCCGAGTGAACTAGAAGTCTTCTGCAGCTTGTCGTTGCAGAAAAGGAATCTGAAATCGGGTTTCACGGCAATGACCCCAACATAGGCGTCATCGCCCCATGACATGACTGTTCCATCTGACAGAACGGCCGCAAATATCCGCGCGGAGGCATGAATCCCTTGCACGCCCCGCAGCCGAGGTTGAATTTGACTGCTGTCACCACCCTTGTCGGGATTGCCCCAAGCAACGTCCGACAGAAGAGCGGCAAAAGCTCCTAAAGTAGCTTGAACCTGCATCACATTACGAAGCTGCTCTTGCACTGCAGAACTGTCTCCACCCTCCTTGGGATCACCCCATGTCACCACGGTACCGTCCGAGAGGATTGCCGCAAAAGCGCGACCTGACTGCTGGATCTGCTCAACGTTCTGGAGCCGATTCTGGACGCAACTGCAGTCTCCACCACACTCTGCGCTGCCCCATGCTACAACACGTCCATCCCCACGGATTGCAGCAAAGGCGCCCTTCAGAGCCCAAAAAATCCCCTGACGCACGCCACGCAAGAGTCCAATGACGTCCCGCGTGGCTTGGATCCGTCGCACATCAAAGAGTTGATCTTGAACTTCACTGCTGTCGCCACCGCAGGCTGGATCACCCCAGGCTACAACCGATCCATCTGTCCGGATGGCAGCGAAAGCACCCAAAGTGGCTTGAATCTGCTTGACGTTGCGGAGTTGACATTGAACATTCCAGCTGTCACCACCACCCCCTGGTTTGCCCCAGGCTACAACCGATCCATCTGCCCGGATCGCTGCGAAAGCTTCCATTGCAGACTGCACTTGCGTCACGCCTCGGAGCTGGTCTTGAACTTGAGAGCTGTCACCACCACAAGATGGTTGACCCCAAGTTACAAAGCTTCTATCTGAGCAAATTGCAGCAAAAGCGGCACTATTTCCCTGAATCTGTTGAACATTCCGCAGCTCACGTCTGACCTCACTACTATCACCACCAGCTTCCGGAAAGCCCCAGGTTTCGACGGTTCCATCTGCAAGGATTGCAGCGAAGGAAGCCCAACAAGCTTGGATGCACTGCACATTCCGAAGCCGAGCTTGGACTGCAGTGCTGTCGCCCCCTCGATCTGGATCACCCCATGTTACTGCACTTCCGTCTGACTGGATGGCAGCAAAGGCGCAAAACGTGGCTTGAACATCCTGCACACTTTGAAGGCGATCTTGCACTCCAGAGCAGTCGCCGCCGCTGTCTGGCCTCCCCCAAACAACCAGGCGGTAGTTGCAGCAAAAGAGCGCGCATGATACGAGCGTCGCAGCCAGCTTTGGTGCTGGTGCGATGGCGGTGACGGCGTCTGCATCTCGAAGGCCGGCTGATTCCAAGCAAAGCTTGGACTTGGACTCCAAAACCTGACCATCGAGGGCCAGTCGCAGGACACCTTTCTGTAAACCTTTCTCTTGCACACCACTCCAGCTTAGAAATGCTCCAGTCTCCGGCGCACTGAATAGCTACAGCATGGCCGTTTGGCAACGACACATGGATTGACATCTGGGGTGCAGGACTGATTCGGCTGCGTGTCGAGCTCCTTGCTCTTCGGCAACATGCGCGCTCCATCGCTGCGTGCGGGGGTGCGCTATATCTACAACGAGCCCCCAGGCTATCGCTGTGACTTGGGTTGCCCCAATCAGTTGCCCAAAGCCATTTCAGAGCCAAAGGGCGGTAATGCAGATCGGAACTCTAGATCTATTCTCTCCGCTGGCAAAACTGCTCGGTGCCGAAGTTTGAGGGGGGGATTTCGTCCCCCGAGCCGAAATCCCCTCAAAGATGATGCCAAAGAAGCGGACAAATAGATCTCCAGGCGTCAAACTGCGCACCCCTCACCAAAAAAAACACACACAAAAAGGGAATGGGGATCTCATTGAAAGGGAAGAAACCTTTCCAGTTTTTGAGGGTCCGCCATTTGGAGACACACAAATGCAGGCGTTTATTCGAGGGGAACAGGTTACCCACGAAAATCGCACCTCAAAAGAAGATCTTCTGGGCATTCCCCAAATTCACAGGAGGAAGAAAGGATCAGGAGAGTCCTCAACGGGATTCTGGGCAGGATCCGGAGCAAAACTCTACTTGGAGCAGAGGTTGCTGGACTGCAACGAAGTCTTGCTGCTTGCTGGTTGAAGGTGACACTTCAAGGACACCAACAGCAATTTGCTGGTTCTGAGCAGGGGATGAGACATGGAAGGATCCCTGGTTCACCATCCCCTATGGCTTCCTTTAGCAGAATGCCTGAAAACCCTGGGCCATTCTCTAAGCTAGAAGCCAACCGGTGCCAAGCTCGCGCCTCATCCTGCGCAGCTGCCATGAGAAACCAGCAACGCGAGCGAGCGCCATTCCGAATCCATGGATTTTCATGGGATGATCTGATGGCGGGCGGCCCTCTGAAGGGAAAGCAAAAGGAAGCCAACCGGGGGGGTTTGTGGGAAGGGGTTGGGGGGTTTGGGGGGCTTAAAAAAAGAGAAAACACAACTGGCGCCGAGTTTTGAGTTGAGGTTGGCCTTCGAGGTACTTTTCCGTTCTGATCCGTCGAGTTCTGAATTCAACTCAACTCATCTTGTGACGTTCTTGTGACGTTCAAGTAAATCCCAATGGTATCACAGCAAATGGCCACCACAAACCCCAGTTCCCACTTGTGCAGAGGGGCAAATGTCTGGATTTTGGAGTAAGTGTCCATCACTTGAGCCTCCAGGTGCGACGGCACGGAAAGACTCAAAGCTGCGAACCCCGCGGTGGGAAAAGAGCTGGAACCTTTTCTTGGGGCAAAGGCTCATTTCTAAAGGAGAGGCCAATGCCCTGAGTGGTGGTAATTTACACGTATCTCTGTGAGCAGGACTCCTCCAAAAACCCCACCACTCAAAGCATTGGATTCTGTTTGAAAGTGAATCCCAAAGCCAAGCGGGAATGCAAGGAGAGCGCCCTTAGAAGGCGCTCGCAAATGCCCGTGCAGCCATGTCGCTGTTCAGGATGTCATTGACTTCCTGTGGGAAGGTGCACCAAACAAGGAAGCCTCCGTTCGGTGAATTCCCCGGGAGACAAATGGAAAACAAATGTCCAGCGATAGATCCCCTGCACCACCAACAAAAAAACACATAGATCCCCTGCACAACCAACAAAAAAAACCTATTAACTCAATGGAAGAAAGCAACGGAGAGTGGAGCCACAGGCCGACACTTAGAGGCGGATCCATTTTGAGCCAGCCGCCCCGCAGCCTGCCCGATAGGATCCCAACTCGTCTAATCCCAAAGCCCGCGCTGTCTGGCTTCCGAAAGACCTGTATGTTGGGGCAATAGGTTTTGGGAAGGGTTAGAGGGTGGAGTTCCCTTGATCTGTTGGTTGACTTACAGGAAAACCTCCAAAAGTAAAGTTGAAACAAAGGACGTGGAATCCACTAGGAACGAAACGGCCAAATGCTCCACAAAAGCGCCCCACGTGATTCTAAAGCTGCCCCTGTATGCTAAGGGACCTGTAAATTGCCCCCAAGGATCCCAACAGAAAAGTCAGCGTTCACAAGGTCTCTCCTTTTGGGCGAGAAAAAAACATCGCACCAACCGCCAGTTTGAAGTACCCGTTGGTCTCAGCAAATGAGCCCTACCATGCTGATTAGCTTCCTTTTGGCTTCCCTTTCAACCAACCCAGAAAGGGCCCCCGCAACAGCAACGCAGAAAGGGGTCCCCTCAAACCCTCCCCCAGTGGCCATGGAGAAGCAAACCCGCCACGTGTTTTGGTGGCCGATGCTCCAGGGAAACGGGGTTCCGCTGTGTTGTTATTGTTGTATGCCCAGCTTTCCTCGAGGCAGTGGTTAGCCAGAAAACATAAAACAAGTCTAACCTCCGGTGGACAGGACGCCGTACCCAAACCTTAGGTGCAGGCCAACCACCCAACATGCACCCTCAACACACTCGCAGTCTTTGAGATTCAGACTGCCCCAAATTAAATGGATACTGTGTTTCCGTTTTGCTTCCCCTTACCCGCCAATAAGGGGGTCCCATATCTTTCTTTGAGATCCTTTCTGGCGGTGTGCAGGCTAAGGCTTGAAGCTTGCACCTATCGCTTCGACCCATTTGCTTACTGGTTGTTAGGGAATGAGAAATGGAACGACCCCTTAATCCCCATCCCCTCTGGTTTCCTAGGGAAATGCCAAACCGTTCATTCCCAAAATCCGGTCTTGTTGTCATTCCCCATCGCACCGGCAAGGTTTTGAGGGTAAGCTGAAGGCTCAGTGGTTCGCGCCTCATCCACTGGTCGGGATTCCTTGCTGCGTCTCAGTGGGGATTGAGGGCCTGCCCCCGGGAAAAAACATCACCAAAACAAAAAAACTCCAACTGGTGGTTTCCTTTCAGGGAATCCCTAGGGTTCATTCCATTTCTCATTCCCCATCGCACCAGCAAGCTTGGACGAGTTCCTACCCCCCCCGCTCCTCCCCCCCCATCCCCCCCCCGGCCCCCGCCCCCCGGCCGCTCCTGGCGCAGCTCTTTGAGCCTCAGCTCCCCGCGGCGGTCTCTGGCGCGGCGCAGCAGCCGGGTGGCCGAGGTCTCCGAGGCGAAGGCCTCGCCAGGCGTCCGCCGGGTGGCGCCGCGGGATTTTTTCGCGTTGTCCCAAACACCCGCGGGTGCCCAGGGGGGGAGAGGGGCGCCAGCAAGACTGTCTGTGAAGACGGCACCATGTCGTTCTTTTTCGTTGGGGACCCGAAACGGTGGACATGGTGTCACCTCCTGAGTGGATGGTCTACCGATTAGAGTGACTCAAGTTCAGAAACTCAGGAACTGCGTTGTTCCGACTGCGCTGTTGCGTGTTCCTGTTTTTGTTGTGACCATGATCATTCCTCCGGTGCCTGTATTGTTTTTGCATTTGGATTCCGCTGCTATGAGTTCCTTGAGTTTCAACAATCGAACCCATGCAACTCCTCAATTGAACGCGGGACTGTGGAGATTCCTCCAACGGTGCCTGTTGAGAGGTCCATGTGCTGTGGGTCAAGAATAGGTACCCAAAATTGAACCCTGGAAAGAAGTCGTAACATAGACTAAAACCTGCAGTCCATATGCTGGTGGTTTATTTTTGACCCATACCAATGTCAAAAGCGCATCCACCAAATCACCACAGGCATCCCCTTCTGTACCCCAATTGCTCGGCTTGCAAACCCGGAGCTCGGGAATGGCGCTCGAGCATGGTCTAGCCATGCGGCAGAAAGTCAGACAAAACGGGGCACACATCAATCCCCCCTCCCCCCAAAAAACAACAACAAAAAAAAACACTCCCCCCCTCCCGAAAAAAGAGAGAGAGAGAGAGAGAGAGAGCAACACGAAATGGAGCCTGCTGCTGGAAAACCAGTTCTCCTTCACCTTCTCAAGGGTTCCATGTTTGTGTGGAGCCACCGCTGTGACAACTGTTTTCAACTTCTGGACGGGGGGCCAGGTGTGGGTGCAAAATTCGGGGCCCTCCAGGTAGGACTTCCAAAACAATCCAAGAAGTCCCCGATTTTGAGACACGTCCATGTGGCAAGTTTTTAGGAAGCAGTATAGGGGACAGCATGGATCACGACTCTCGGGCCAAAGCACCTTCTGACGACTACCCATGCGTGATCACCTAGAGAAGCTCAGCTCCCCAGGAGCTGCATCGGCACCAAGTAGATGTTTGCGTGTCTCCTTTTTGGTGTAATCCTTTCTCAAACGGAAAGCCAATGGACGGCCGGTTGTTCGTCTTTTTCTTTTTAATGTGCTTTTTATGTTGTGCGGTTTTGTCGTATGTTTTCCTTGACCCGGGGGGGGGGGTGCCTGTTCAGAGACCAAACCATTACCAAAGTACCTCGGGCAGTCCGTTGTGCAACCCAAGAAGCCAAGGCTCTTTGAAAAGGGGAATCCCTCAAAACATGACCCTGAGCCCTGGCCTTTTTCACGAAAAACCCACAACCGGACGTGCACATGCCTCCGAATTTCAAAAAGGTTGTGTTTTCAAAAACCAGCGGTTTTCCCGGGTTTTTTGGTGGTTTCCTAGAAAACAGGATCCCTGGAAGAGCTACCCTTAGGCGGCTCCCTACTTCGGGTGGCAGCGATTCACGGCTGGCGCATGCCTCGTGCTCGATGCCAGGTCGCTCCTCCTTCCTTGGCCGGATTGCGCATCACCCCGGCTTAGGGTTAAGACAGCCTCAAAAAGGGTGGCCCTCCACTAAAACAGGCGTTATCCCAAAAACACTAAAAAACAAGCGTTAACTCAAACAGACGCGAGTTCCGCCCTTGCTGCTTAGTGAACAACCTTTGAAGGGTGCTAACTCCAATAAAAGGCAAGTAGGTCGTCTTGGGGAGGCCCTACCCCTCAGATTCTGGAAATCCGTAGCATGCCTTGCTCAAACGAAAGGCCCATACCCGAATTCTGAGATCGCTGCTTATCAATGTATTTCCCACTGAAGAACATGACACCGGAAATCTTGAGGCCTCCTGGTTGGGCATGAGCTTTCATTTGCCAGTCTGGAAACTGTATTCAAAAGGCGCCCCGAGATGCCTTTAAGACTGGAAACCCTCCCAACCAGCGAAGGTCCCTTCAAGATACATCCAAAACCCACAAGTTCTGGGCTGTCCTCAGATACCCCGCGACAAGTTTAATTTTTAGCGGGTTAAATGGACATCGCCACTAAACACTAAAAGTCTGAAAAGCTAAGGGGATGGCTCGAAATCACCAAGGTACTTGGATCCTCTAAATCACATGGCATTCCTGACGCTTTTTCACTGGCCACCCAGGTGTTGTCTCCTTGTTGCTGGCGGCATGATTTGACCACGATCTCCCAAAAACCATCAATAGAATGACCCCCGTTTTAATTTCCCTCCCCCCTTTGGTTGCGCGAAACCCGGGCCCTCAAGCCCCGGCTCCCAAAAGGTGCGCTGCCAGTGGGGCGCTTTGTGGGGCCCTTTGTGTGGGGGGTCGGTTTTCTCCGGGCCGAAGCGCCAGCCAGCCACGGCCCTGTCCATGGCCTGCCAGTCCTGGCTGTTCTCCGCGTCCTGCAGCGCGTCCACCAGATCCTCGCTAGCGCAGGAGGCGGGATTGTCGCTCTGGAGTGTTGGAGGACACGAAGACTGAGTCGCAAGGAGAACACGTGCTCCCAAAACTCATTTTGAGAACTTAGGTGGTTAGAACCCTGGGGGCAGAGTGTTGGTTGCTTCTAAACTGATAATTAACTCATTGGACCATGTAATTAAGTTGGCGCCCGGTAGTCCTTTCAAATGGCTTCTGTAACGATCCAGGCTCCGAATTCCTTCAGCTGAAGGCAGAGCCCCCAAATCTTCCAACCGAGCCCCGGGCCCACAAAGCGCCCTGCCGGCGCGTCAGCTCCTCCAGGCCTCGAATGCCCCGCCCATCCGTTGCCAACATGGCGATCACCAATTGATCAACTTTGGATTCGGGAAAATCCTGCGACCCCAGAAAACCCTCCCACCCATTAACATATAGGTCTGACGTTCCGTCCCAGGAAACTGGTCCAAACCAGGACCGTCAGCTTTGAGCTCTCCTGTTTCGTGAGGTTTCAAGCCCTAGCTGCTTCTGCTTGGCAGGGAAAAGCCGCTGAGATACCCCTAGTGGTAAAGCTAAAGTGGGTCCCCGTGACTGCTTTGTCACTGAAAACCCGACTTCCCACAGCCAAACCCCCTCGGACGTATCCCAGTGTGCAAAGCCGCCCGGGCGTATCCAACGCGTGGTACATGTGGCAGAGTCATTATGGCAAAGAAACCCTGAGCATGTCATCTTCGCGCAAGCCATCTGAAGGTCTGGTCTGCAACGGTGCACTTGCTTAGAGGAAGACTCATCGGGTGGCTTGCCTTGGAGCGATGAAACCACACACACAAAAGAAAAAAAAAAAACATAGTTTTAGCGTTGCCATCGTGTAACAGTAACTTGATATTCACCTTACCGGGGCCCACATCCTGCATGAGCTTCCAAGGAAAACAAAGGCACGCTCACGGGTGTCCTATGTTGGGAAGAATCAATGAAGCACCAGCGCGCGCCGATCCGAAGGCAAGCATTTGCTTATCTGGCCGGTCTTTGGAAGCCTTCCATTTGCTCAATAATTGTGCCACGGTGAAAACTATTGTGGTTTGACCATGGAACACCTGCTGATTTACCCCCAAACCAACCATCCATTTCCTGCTTGCCTGCTTGTCCATAAGAGCTAGTTGGACCATTTAGAGCTCCCCCACGACTCGGACCGGGTCTCAACGGAGATTGCTGCAATTGGTCTTTTTGGAGTTCCATATTTATCTGAAGGTGTCCACCAGATGTCCTATCTCATTGTCACAAAGCCCGGAACAGGGGGGGGTATGGCTGAGCTCCAACGAATTGGGTGTTGCTCTTCAGAACCCTTCTTTGGCCTAGGAATGCCGAAGTAACATCGCCCATGGAACCTCGGAACCTCGACTATTGGTTCACCCCCGGTCGGTGGCCTCGTTGCATGCCTCTTAAATCGCTTGGGGAGTGGCTGTTGCTTGCAAGTATTCAATGCAAAGGCCTGACCAGAAACTCACGAAGCAGGACCCATGGCTAGCAAATGGCGCCCCCCTAGGCGATTTCAATCATTTGATGGCATCGTTTGGTGTCATTGGTCAGCTATTTTGGGGGAGACCAATCCCCGCCCAATTTGCGGGCCCCCCCTCGCTCCAGCGAGAGTGCTGAGAAGTGGCGCACGCGGCCTTTCCTTGGTTGACGTTGGAAGGGGAGCAAAAAATGTTCAATTTCAGCAGCTAAGTGGTTGGAGTTCAACCACAAAACCACAATCAGCAAAAATGGGGGAAAAACGTTTCCCAACAACAACCACCAACAACAGCCATGCTTCTGAAACAGCGCCACTGCTTCAAAAACGTCTCCCAACAAAAGCGCCATGTCTCTGCAGCTTCCAGATCATCACGTCAGCGCGGTCCACCAGCTTCTTGGCCATGGCATCCTGGCGTCTCTCGACTCCCCGCGCGTCTCCGTCTCTCGAGTCCCACGAAAAGTGGCCGGTGGAGTTCAGAACGGGGCTGAACGGTTTGCAGGGGGCCTTGGATTTCAAGGGATGTAGATGGCTTGAAAGAGATGTAAAGGGACTTGAAAGAAGTAGGATCCAAATTGAGGCGGGCAACTGCCAGGAAGACTTAGATTCAATTTTCCAGACGCAGACCTCATCCAGCATCCCAAAACAGGTTGAATAAGAGACTCGTGAGCTGACTCCACTGGGCGGGGGTTAAACCCCTCAACTCATTTCCGGTCTGATGCCTTGGGGTTGCAGAGCGAAGGGCAACTGGGCCGGGACGCGCTTTTCTGGAGGCTCCCAAAGTGTCCTGAAAGAGATTCATCACAATGGGCTTCCGTTTTGCACTCATGTTTGTTAAAACCAACAAAAGCATACATGTAAATATGTATCTGTGCGTGCGGAACCCTTGGCTCACTTCCATGCTTAAACTGAAATGCGCACGACCTTGTGGTTCGCATGTTGCCTCTGCATGCAATGCGAGCTCGTGGTAGGACCTGAATTCAGAGTGGCAGCGCTCCGCTTTGCACGGCGTTGAAGGACACCCACAGGTTGTATTCGGTGTTCCCCACGTTTTCCCTTTAAGATCGCCTCAGGAAGAGTACATGCCAAGCGGAACCACACCCAATCACACCCATGTGACAAAACAAGTTGAATCGACCTTTCCCCCCATTCCCACTCACCTTTCATTGCTCCAGGGCAATAAAGGTTTGGAACCCAAATGCAACCACTCGAGAAATTGTCCAGGCCATTCCGTGCCGATCCGTCCTTCCGCAACCCACGCCGACGCCGACGCGACGCGGCCGTCTCGAGTCCTGGGCGTCGCTCCAGCGCTGCCGCGCCGTGGAGGCCTCCGCCCGGGCCTTGGCCACCAAGGAGCCCTCCACCTGGCCAGCGGGGTGCGGTTTTCCCCGACCGCGCGGGGCGGTTGGGACGGCGCTTGGGACGGAAGGCAAAGGCAGGGACTCCGTGTGGTCCGACCGGTGGGAAAAAAACACGAACCTGGACTCGTCGTAGTGGTGGATTTGAGCCCCAGAGAATTTTTTGCGGGCGCCAAGTGGATTCAGTCCCTGTGGACAAAGCAGATGTTTTCCAAAGGGAAGCGTTTGAAAACCCGGTTTGTTCACATATGGAGAGACAAGGTTAGTAACAGCAAACGCGTTTTCACACCTCGACTCGTCCTCGTGGTGGATTTGCCCAGTACTCACGGCGCCCGAAGAATCTGCGAGTTTGACAGAATCACAAGTTTCCAAAACCTGGGGTAACTCTTTCTTTTGTGGCTGGTTATGTTCCGGCTGGATGGTTTCCCATGCAAATCCAGGAGGTGAAATCCAAACCCAAGTCACCCAATCACCAACCTGCATCCGCCTGCTGGGCTTCCGCAGCATCTGCCGCCTCGTCTAACCTCATGGATCCGGCTTCCATGCGGGCTGCCAAGGTGTCAAAGGGTCATGCGAAATTGCAACCAGCCCATCACCTTGTGCAAAGCTTCTCCGCAAACGGCCTTCAGGGGTTCACAAGCAGCCAGCTGGAAGCCTTCAGGGGATGGCAAATGGTCGGCATGTGTCTTGTTGTGTGCCCTGCGTTAGAAATCACAAAGCACACTCTGGCTTCATGGATCCCTTGCTAGAAGTTAAACTTGAAGTGGGACATGTCAAAAGTCCCCCTAAACTCTAACAGCAATCGTATGGCCCATGGCTGAAACTGCGGAGGATGATTTGTCTGGGGCTGTTTACCTTCAGCGCGTTCTCTTCGAGCGGCTGCTCTAAGGAGACCTGGTCCGCGTGTAGCACCGCCTCCTGACAAACCACCGCCACTTTGCCGTGCCCAAACCACCGCGACGCCGAACCTCCCGCGAGTGTCCAATCATGGTCCATTGGGAAGGGTCTAAGGCGGGGGGGGGCTCTCTTTGCTCTTGTCATGTGCTTTTCATGGGTGGAACCTTTCTAGGGGTCCATGATCCAACGTCTCCAGGCTTGCTTCCATTCGACCGGATAAACATTTGGCCTAAAGGGAGACCACATCTACTTCCTTCTGCCTACCCTTGTGGTTTTTTGTCATGTTCGGGGCAACTCACTTGCCCAGAGGCCAAGAGGGCCAGAGGGCCTGGTGAATGCCCAACCGCAAGCCGAAGATTTACATCCACCACCGTTTCTCGAGGGTGAAGATGAAACACAATGCCAAACCTCGGCCCAGATTGCAGGTTGACCTTCTCTTTGCACAACTTGACAACAAATCACAGAAACTACTGTCATTCCGAAACCGGACAAAGTAAAGAACATTCACCACCTGCTAAGCTCGTGGCCTGCCCAGAACAATTTGCGCAACAACTGAGCAAGCAGGTGAAAAGCTGGATTCGCTCATTCACAACTGAGCGGTGTTCAAGGGAACTTCCCCTCCCCAATCGAGAAGAGATGGCGCCACAGGTGAAAGCCAAAACGAGCCGTGACATGATTAACATGTGTTTTCTTTTTTTGCTGGTGGGATCTTGTGAGACAGCCACCCACACCACATGCGAAAGGCAGGATGGAACCCGATGACTGGGAGGAACCACCCAGTAGAAGCTGGTGTCTGGAGTATCCACAGTGCATTGCTTGTCCCCACGGCTCTGGATGAATGAGCCACTGATTTATCAACATCTGAACTAGTAGTGCTTCACTTTTCGCTGCAATAAATTGGGGGAAACAACCTCTTGCAAGCTTTCATCCAAACGCAAAACCCTGCTGCGCCGACCCAAGCTCCGCGTGACCTGTGCCTTGCAGAAAGAACAACCTCAAGTGGCAGCCACCAAACGAGCCAGCCCCGAATATTTAAAACATTCACGGTGTCTTGGATGCGCATGAAATTGGTCACTGGCACGTGCTGAGATTCTTGACGCTTGAAACACTGATCAATGAACTCGAACGAAAGCGTTTCATCTGCGGATGGGAGCGCATCTTGCCTTGTGATCTGAGCGTGCGCGATTCTTGAGATATGATGGCTGTGCGTGTGAGCCCGGCAGGTTGGTTTGTGGGTTCAGGGTTGGTGTAGGCTTTGCTGAGGGTTTGTTTAGGGTTCGTCTGGGGTACCAGGGGTTTAGGGCTGGTTCAGGGTTTAGAGTTGGTTTAGGCGGTGGTTGTGTTTTGGTGGGCTTGGGGTGGTGTAGGGTAGGCGGCTTGGGGTGGCTTCGGGATGGTTCAGTGGTGGTTTGGTTTGTTTGGGGTTCTGTTAACGGCTGGTTTGAGCTGGGTTTCGAGGCTCTGAGTTTAGGATTGGCTTATGGTAGGTTTAGAGTGCATGGGGGGGGAGGGTTAGGGGTTGGTTTGGGGTAGGGATAAGAGTTGGTTCAGGGATAACTTGTTGGTTTGGAGTGGGCTTGTTTGAGGTGGTTAGGGCGGGTTTAAGGTGTCTTTAGGGTTTTTTAGGGTCGGCTTAGGTCGGTTTATGGTTTCTCTCTCTGTCTCTTTGCCAAAGTGCCCCCTCCCCTCCCCTTGCCCCCTCCCCCCTCCCCCCTCGGCTCGCTCCAGGCGCCGCTTGTAGAGCTGGCGCTTCAGGCTCACCGCCGCGCCGCTCACGGCGCGGAGCACCTGAGGGCCGTCTCCCCACTGGCCAAAGGCACCCCCAGGATTTGTTGTACTACCCTCTCTCCCACTAACATGGCAACTCACAGGGCCCTCCAAAAGGAAACTGGTCTTCCAGGTGCCCTCCCACAAGCGCCATGTGGGAGGAGGGGTACACCCCCCAGACCAGTTCTATCTATCCTGGCTCTTCCAGCTCCAGTCAGTTCTTGCTATACTAAGGGGCACAGACAACTGGTTTGGTTTCCTTTTGGTTTACTCTGAGGGTTTTTGTATTGCACCCTGGGGTTGCACCCTTGGGAAATGGCCCAAAATTATAAAAATGGAATGAACGTAATTCCAGGATATTCCAGGGCCCGCTTCCCCCAATTTCATGCTTCGCTTGAGAAGACGCTTGAGGGAAGCCCCTGGAATACCGAGTTCATTCAAAAAAGCGACCCCCATGTTAGCTTCAATAGGAACAAAAAGCAGACCTCTACGCTTTTTAACAAAACACGGAGCGAACTACTATGCTACTAAACATCCATCTGCTGCACCAGTGAAGGTTAAAAAAGCGGAACCAATTCTGCGTGGCTTGACCACTTTTAACGGGAACCCGTACCAAACCGGGCTCCTGATTTCCACTTGAATCGACCTTTTGGGCTCTCCATGTGACAGAGGCTGGGGAGTTGAAAGAGACGCTGCATCTCTTGCTGGTTCGATAAGGCAGGGAATGAGGAATGGAATGACCCGGAAGACAAAAATAAATCCCCATGGGGTTTCCTTCAACGCAATCCCCAATATTAACAAATATCATTATATTTACTTTTGATTGTAAAAACTATAATGATTAATGGCAACGTAATGATTAACAATACACACATAATAAAATGATCATAACTTATTGTATAATACGGTGCATTCCCAACATCCGGAAGGGTCATTCCCGACATATCGCACCAGCAAGATCTAGTGGCAATGCTCCGAAAGCCTCGCTTTGCATGTGAAAGGCTGACAGGCCACAACCAAAGAAAGAAACACCACCAACTGACACCACTGAATTGTCGGTTGCTCATGCTGCTCATGGTGAGGTTCTGGAGAAACAAGAAGTGAAAACCCCAAGTACACCAACTTGGTCTAGCGGAAGGCTGACACTGGCAACATAAGGATTGCTTAAACGGATCTCACCTACATTCGTCAATCAAGGCGTTCATCTCTCTGAGGACTAAAAGGGGACACCCCCAACAGCCCCCATCTCTCAAAATCAGCCAGGTGTTTTGCTTAATCCGGGGTTCCCACTACTGACTACAGCCATGGCTGGAGCAAAGGAGCGGTCCACTGCTTCTCCCGCTGCAGCGCGGAGGTCCAGCGCTCCCACTGGGCGTCCTGCGATGACCCTCCCCCCATTCCTTCGAGCGGCTTGAGATGGCCAGCCCCAAAGCACAGGGGCCACCAAAACTTGTGATTCTTGGTTGCTTTCAGCTCCTCTGGGGGGTGTGGGTGTGTGTGGGGGTGTGGGTGTGTGTGTGTGGGCGTGTGGGGGTCTAAAAGTTTACCTTTTAGTGGTTTAATAGGGAAAGCATGATTTCAAGCACCCCCTGCCCAGCCAGTCCTGGATGTGGGCATCTTTCAACCTGCCAAAGAACGTCAAAATCCGGGGCATCTCGAAACATGCGGGTTCCCTTTGAACCATCAGTTGAACCACACAAAAAGGGCGCCGAGCCTCAACAAGCGCATCTCCCCATCGGCCCCACATTCCGCAGCTTGAATGCTCCGGGTTTGTGAGACCAAATGGGCATATTTGGGCGTTTATTTTTTGAGGTAACCGTTTCTGGGGTTTTCGCTGGACGCAAAAAGAAACTGGGTGAACTTGAGGGTGTGGGTTACGACTTTTTCCATGGGGAAGCAGCTCGGCTCTTGGATTGGACAAATGCATTCGTCTCTATTAGTGCAAGCTTCCTCTTGGACTTGGCCGCGCATCGGATTCGAGGCCGGATTCGGCGCGCCTCTCCACGGCACTTTGCAAGGCATCCCATCGCTGGGCCTGGGAAAATCGCCGGGTTCGACGAACCTTCCCCTGTCCAAACCTGGACGACCTGGCTTCAACCACCCACGAAACACCTGGCCTTGAGGAAATGAGGGTGTTCTTGTTTAGCCCGTTGTCAAAGTATTACACCAGGGGCAAGCAGCCGGAATGTTCATGTGGGTAAGTTTTTCTTGGGGCTGACAAAACCAAAAACTGGCAGAACTTTGCCACCTAACTATGTCCCAACTGCATATCTCTAGCCACTGCATGAAGGTCAAACGGGCAGCGGAGTGGGCAGCGTGCTTCTTCACTTCTGGACTGGGAAACCCCGAATGTTGGTTTTCAAAGCGACGATGTTCATGGCTCAAAGTGTCACTGCTCAGAAGCTGACACGATGTGCCGCGGCATGTTCGCATATGTTAGCCATGGCCAAGGAAAGGTTGGTCTTTCCTCCCCCCTACCCCGCACAAAACGAAACTGTTTGCCTGTTAGTCGGACAATGGACACTCTGACAAAGGCAACCGTCAATTCCGGTCAATGCTCAAAAAGGCAACCACAAAGGGTGACCTAGGATTGCATATTACACACTGGGTGTATAGTAAACTACCTAAGCCACGGGATGTTATCCCCAACATGTACCAATTCTATTGAAAGGGACCTGTCAAACTCCACACGAGGCTACCCAAAAGGTCCACCATGACCCTTGACACGTCCCAAAATGTCTGCGTATGGACAAACCACGGGGTGCCTTGTCAACCAGGATCCGGGATTCCGTCCATCCACAGCATGTTGAAAGTCGGAAAAAGGAGTTGGATTCTCAAGAAAGGACCTATATGAGCCTTGAATCGGTAGAATCGATTGCGCTGGGACCCCTGAGTAGTAAGTGGTCACCTCCATTTGCTGAAACATATTTTCAGTAGTGATAGATTCCCTTCAAAACCAACAGGGGACAATTTCAACACATTCGCTCAAGCGAATGGAAGGTCAGCATTGCATCTGTCCAAGATCTTATCGCGGCGCCTGGAACCTCCTCTCAGCCTCCTCCACCTGCTTGGCCAGGTGGGCGCGAACCTCAGCTTTCGGATCCCGGTCTTTGGAGGCTGCATGAGTCTTACCCCTCTGCGTCTCGTTGAGTCACGTTTTTTCAAGTTTAGAGTCCCCTATTTTGGCACCACCCTGCTGTAAAGACCGCAAAGTTTAGCGTTGTTTCAAGGGAATATAAAAGGAACACCGCGATGTCTGCTGGCGTATTCAGGCACATAACCAAGTCCACAACTTGTGCAGCCAGGCAGGAAATCAACATTTGCTCAAGGTGAAAGGCTCAAGGTCAAACCAAAGAGCAGCCAACGATAATTCTTCAATGGATCCCCTCTTGGTTAGCTTGCTCAAGAAACCAAGCCCCTTCTTGGTGAGCACGGAAACAGATTGCACCACAATGTGCCTGGTGCCCAAATCACTTTCAGTGGCCAACCAGAAATTGCCCTCTTTCTTTTGCTCACCCCTCCCCCCCCAAAAAAAAAAACAACAAACTCTAAAAGATTCCCTGCAAAAAACACCTCTTGGTGAACCCCCTCCATTCTTGCTCGACGGACACCCCTCCGCACAAATTTACCAAAACCACCTCTGGTGCCCGGCTGGGGGTTTGGGAACTGGATTGCCCGGGCACGTGCTGACCGAAAATCCCTCTCCCCCGTAACCAAAAAAAAAGATGTTCGGTGACCGGACATGGGGAATCCACCGAACATGTGCCAAACAAGCCATGCTTAAAACCACTTAAAAAAGGTGGACACACATATGCCAGAACTAGAGACCATTCGGAACCCTGGGTCTTTGCGAGCTTCCCCTGCCTGGCTGGAAATGAAGGTTTGACCAACTAAGGTCCAGCCTTGAGGGATGTGAACCTCCAAAAATGTCTGCAATCTTTCTTTTGGTTGCACCGGTTGCACCTTTCTTTTGGTTCCATCATGTTCCATCCACACACATGGCACATCTGGTGCCTCAGCGTCATGTATCCTGCACGTCTGCCTCTGTTTGAAGTTCAATCTTGGCTGGCAGGGCAATCGGGAGGGCATTGTGGGACAAATTGTGTTTTGCAGTAGTCTAGGTGAATGATAATATTTCACCAACCTGAAAAAATGAGGTTGGGAGGATATTCCCCACATAAATCACAATTTGGGGTGAGGTCGTGTGAGGTCGATTTAGTTCACCCAGACTAGTAACTGGCCCGCGACGTGCTTTGTGCCTACCCCAAACATCCCAAGCTGGCCTCCCCTAGATGGTCCGGGACGAATCGCTAAGCAAGCGACCATGGGTGCATTTACCACGGTCAGTTTTTTGGTTAGCGGACGAAATCGGGGGCGGGGGGGATCGGTCGGCTCGGCTCTTCAGGCTTCGCTGCTTCGCACTTGGGCGCGGGCCATCTCGGCCTGTAAGATCGCCTGATATTCCGGGCCTTGGGCCGAGACCCACTTGCAACCTGTGGCCCAGGCCTGGGGGAAACCCTCCAGGTCCGCTGAGCCGGCCATATCCAATCATAATATGGGGGGGCGTTGATCAAAGGGCCCTTTACATGGATGAGCATTCGGGGAAACCACTCAAACACACGTTGTTTCACACTCAATGGCAAAAGCTACTCATGGTCATTTGGCGGCTAGGAAGATTAATTAATCAACCCCAATATGGGTATGTAATGAGTTTTGGGGAGACCCCGCTCCAAATATGTGTTCCTTCTGTTTCCCTTTGAACCGGCTCTTAAAAAGCGTATCCCCTCAAAACACACAGAAGCCATTAGCTTCATTGGAGCCCGTCGCCATAAAAAGTCAGGCCTTCACAAAATCCAATCGGCCGATTGGCAGGGATGGATAACACCCCATGAATAGGATAAGCCACCTACAAACTGCAAGAGTTTGTCCATCCAACGGTTGGTACAGGCTAGGTCTACTGGGTTGCTACTGGGTGAGTTGAGGGACTGGTGGCTCGGCCTGTGCCAAACCGCCTGTTCCCCTCGAAACAGCAAGGGCGCGGTTGTCAAGCTGGTCTGGACTTTGCCCCTTGCCGCCTTTTCACGCGAAAATGTCCTTTGCTATGGCCCCCCCCGAACAGTGCCAACAGTCGTCTGGGGCCTCTAATTTACAAGACGTACTCTCAACTCAACCCATACTTAATAGAGCATTGTGAAGTCTACATGTTGTACTGCTAAGAGTTAATCTCAGATTTCCTCAACTAGAATAACCCCTTTAAAAATCAAGTTCAAATGTTTGCTCTTGGAATTTCACCACCCCACCCCAAAAGCTTGATGTCGAAGAGAACCTCAAAACATTAAGACTAAACATAATCAAACCTGCTAAATGTTTATCTAAAAATCGATGGCCTCAAAGACAGGAATTCAAACATCCAACTATGGCCAAAAGGCGGCAAGGGCTCAGATCAACCACCCCTTAAACGTCGAAGGCTAAGGCTTTGATCTGGTACGAGTACGTGTGTTTGGTTTTCCCCCGGCAAATCAACTTTCTATTAAGGCGACCCTCGAACAGTCACAGGAAACGCACACACACACACAGCACACAGTTTCTACCAAAGCGGCCCCAAGTATTAAAGCAGGCCCGCCATTACCCAAAAAGAAATGGATGGTGGCAGCTTTGAGGGAGACAGGCGAAGAAGACCCCAATGGGCGAACGCGTTCGCCCAACCCCCAGGATACAAACAGCATTCAGCTTCATATCAATATTTGGCCAAGCGAAAGCAAACATACTTCTGGCCCCCCCATGACCATGGGTAACTGTTCAAAGTTAGTGGTTGAAATATCATCTGTTGAGTAGTGTTTTCCCAATGGCCATCCCATGTAAAGCACCTTTTGATCAATCCCAATATTTGTTTCGGAGCTTGGTCCCCAAAATCGGAGACCGCGCGACCGAATCCCACCTACCTTGTTGGGGCCCCAACCCGATGCGGTGCCTCCTTCTCCCGCCTCTATCTGCCAAGCACCTGCCATTTGTGCGAAATTCCTGGGAGTTCCGCATCCCTTCTTGTTGCATCCGTGTTGTCTTGTGCGAAAATGATATGTGTAGCTCAGCTAGAGTATGAGACCCTGACACCATGGGCTCTGCTAGACACGTACTTGTCCTTCGGCGGCGATGGGAACCCGTTGAGGGAATCCTGTCACTGTTGCGGCTGGTGCTCCGACACCTCCTTCCGCACGAGTCCAAGCTGCCTTTCAGACTCCCCCTCGGTTTGCTGACAGGGTCCGCACGGTTGTACTTTCAGGTCGCATTGTTTAAGGCGCGGATGTATCAACTGCGGTTGTCGCGCTTCGTCTTTCTACGCATAGACAATACGGCCTTAAGGGCCTAAGGCCTTGAGGCGTTCTTACGTAAGCCTTGGGAAGCCATTCGCAGGGTTCCCGGGGAGTTCGGAGGGTTCCCGGCAGGTTCGGAGGGCCTTATGACATTGCGCACCTGACACCTGTCCAACACAAACACCAGGAGCCCTTTCGGCCTTTTGTGCGCGAGGGGTTCTTTGGTACTCCCTCTAGGCGGCACAAGGCGGTACCAGGGTCTGAAAGGAGCCATGTCTTCTTGACAATCCCCCATAACCCATTCCGCTCATTCGACAGAAGACTTGCGCTGGACTGGCCTAGCACTTCCTGGAGCTCGACCTGGAAACAGTTCGCTGGCGCCACAGGCACTGCAAGTTCAGCTCACACGAGGCTTGCCCAACATGCACACCAATTTGCTGCTCGGGGAAAACGAGGCTGCATACATAGGTGGCCTTTTGAACAAATAGTTGGCCCTGGTAAATGGAATAAACCCCATCTAAACCAGGGCCCTCTATTTTTGTTAAGCAAACCAACCAAAAAGGACTGCACGGTTGTTCCTGAAGACTCCTCATGTTCGAAGCTCGAGACGTCCATGGCCCACCCCTTCCAACCCCAGAAGGGTGTCTTAACCATAACGCACGTGCAAGCTCGGTTGCGAAATCTGCTCCCCTGCTAAAAGCTTAGCTTTTAGTGGTTTAATGGAAAACCCATTAGTTGGCAAAAAACATTTGAAGTCCTAACATCCCTTGGCAAAATGCCCCTCTGCAACGATGGTTTTTGGGTGTGCGCTTTGTGATGGCCCCTGTTTCTGGGCATAGCACTTCGGCCAGTCACACCTACGCTTTTGGAGGTACGGACAATCAAGCTTCCCGTCTCTGGAAGCGATCTCACCTTGAAACATCTAAAAAGCTCAAAACGGAGCTTCAGGTCTGCAGAAACAAAGCTGTTGGCTTCATGGACTGAGGGTCCAGGCCTTTTCTCTCACTACAAATGATTTGCGGGAACACACCATATTTATCCACAAGGTTGATTTATCTGGAGTCATTCATATATTCGTCAAGCTTGTGAGCGTGTGCTTGTTGTGAGTGAATCGTGGCTCTCTGATCCCAATGTTTTACTGAGATACATTGAGTTTGTGTATGTTTGTGACATTGAAGAACTTTCTGTGTCCATTCAGCTTTCAATTTAAGAGGGGGCCATACACGAGAAGCACCCTTTTTGGATGGTTTCAGACGGTTTCAAGGGTATCAACAAACAGATGGTAAACTCAGGAGCCTGACAAGAAATCAGTATTGCCCCTTTACGTTTGTCGGGAGATGAGCATTAATTAAAAGTTAGCAAATTTCGAACCCGAATGGAACAAATACATGGCCATGGGTCAAAATCCAAATCGTACCCCCAGTGAACATCCGATTCAATCCCCACTAAAATAGGTTCAAATGGGTGGTGAATTCACCTACCCCAAAATGGTACCATTGGTTTTGACCCACAGCCCCCTTTTCCGACGTTCCTGAGTTTTTGGGTGCCGGGCCAGGTCGCGTTGCTGCGCTGCGCAGGCCCCTTTCTGCGACAAAAGGCTCAGAGTGCCTTGGGCCTCCGACAGCGCAGAGTCCTGGCCGAAAGTAAATGAAGCAATCTGCCAACAAGCTTAGATCAATTGAAGTGAAAGGGCGAAGGTCCATATTAAACATTGTTAGTTTGGGGTAACTCTACGTCTGTGACCAGAGTTGCCACGCCAAAGAAAGTCGGCAGAAGATCGCGCGAAGAGGTTCTCTCTTCGTGCCTGTGAGGGTACATTTGCGGCCAGGCAAGCAATTGCCTGTAAGGTTTCGCTAGATCGGCTGGGCGCTGCTGGCAAGTGAGAAGCAACCGCATGAAGACAACATAAAGCACTCCAGACTTAGGGTCCGGGTCGATCCGGGTTGTAAAGCATGATGCCCGCCCATGCGTGCGCAACATGCCTTGGCTGTGTTGCCCCTACGGCACCAGCTGTCCGCCTTGTTTCTAGCGTCAGTCCTGCAGGGCAAGCTGCACAATATCCTTGGCACCGCAGCTGACTTGCCGGAATGCACATGCAGTCCTGTGACCCTAAGATGCCCAGTGGCCATGGAAAAAGGGCATCCCTTTTTGGTTGGTTGACTCCAAAGGGGAACCCTTCCCAAAAAAAAGGAGGAAAGGGCGCCACTGGGCAACTGGGAACCTTTCCATTTGCATGAGGAGCTGTATGAGAATTAACTACATTCAAGGTCGTGGGAAGGCACTGACACCCTCGCAATGACCCAAGAGCGGGGGGCTATTATGCACCTGCGTGGGAGAATCGTATATAACTTATGCCTTGAGACCTATATTGACGCAACCTGTAAGCTAGGGAGGGAGCCCGCAAGTGACTCTGACCATGTGCAGGCCCTCCCAAACAGAGAGCTGACTGTTCAGACCATTGGAAGTTAGGCACCCTACCTGGCCCTACCTCGCCAAACCCGTGGTAGGGTATCAAACACTTCTTCTTCGTGAACTCCACTTCAAATGAACAGGACCCAACCACCAAAACAAAACAGCACACATTTCAACCTTGGCAAAGGGGACCTTGATGCCCCCGAACTCCACTTCCAAGGAACAGGACCCAACCACCAAAACAAAACAGCACACATTTCAACCTTGGCAAAGGGGACCTTGATGCCCCCGAACTCCACTTCAAATTGACAGGGCCCGAAGACCAAAACAAAACAGCACACATTTCAACCTTGGCAAAGGGGACCTTGATGCCCCCGAACTCCACTTCAAATTGAACAGGACCCGGAGACCAAAACAAAACAGCACACATTTCAACCTTGGCAAAGGGGACCTTGATGCCCCCGAAAACACTTCCAAACAGGACCCAACCACCAAAACAAAACAGCACACATTTCAACCTTGGCAAAGGGGACCTTGATGCCCCCGAACTCCACTTCAAATTGAACAGGACCCGAAGACCAAAACAAAACAGCACACATTTCAACCTTGGCAAAGGGGACCTTGATGCCCCCGAACTCCACTTCAAATTGAACAGGACCCAACCACCAAAACAAAACAGCACACATTTCAACCTTGGCAAAGGGGACCTTGATGCCCCCGAACTCCACTTCAAATTGAACAGGACCCGAAGACCAAAACAAAACAGCACACATTTCAACCTTGGCAAAGGGGACCTTGATGCCCCCGAACTCCACTTCAAATTGAACAGGACCCGAAGACCAAAACAAAACAGCACACATTTCAACCTTGGCAAAGGGGACCTTGATGCCCCCGAACTCCACTTCAAATTGAACAGGACCCGAAGACCAAAACAAAACAGCACACATTTCAACCTTGGCAAAGGGGACCTTGATGCCCCCGAACTCCACTTCAAATTGAACAGGACCCGAAGACCAAAACAAAACAGCACACATTTCAACCTTGGCAAAGGGGACCTTGATGCCCCCGAACTCCACTTCAAATTTCAAATTGAACAGGACCCAACCACCAAAACAAAACAGCACACATTTCAACCTTGGCAAAGGGGACCTTGATGCCCCCGAACTCCACTTCAAATTGAACAGGACCCGAAGACCAAAACAAAACAGCACACATTTCAACCTTGGCAAAGGGGACCTTGATGCCCCCGAACTCCACTTCAAATTGAACAGGACCCGAAGACCAAAACAAAACAGCACACATTTCAACCTTGGCAAAGGGGACCTTGATGCCCCCGAACTCCACTTCAAATGAACAGGACCCAACCACCAAAACAAAACAGCACACATTTCAACCTTGGCAAAGGGGACCTTGATGCCCCCGAACTCCACTTCCAAGGAACAGGACCCAACCACCAAAACAAAACAGCACACATTTCAACCTTGGCAAAGGGGACCTTGATGCCCCCGAACTCCACTTCAAATTGAACAGGGCCCGAAGACCAAAACAAAACAGCACACATTTCAACATTGGCAAAGGGGACCTTGATGCCCCCGAACTCCACTTCAAATTGAACAGGACCCAACCACCAAAACAAAACAGCACACATTTCAACCTTGGCAAAGGGGACCTTGATGCCCCCGAACTCCACTTTGAACAGGACCCAACCACCAAAACAAAACAGCACACATTTCAACCTTGGCAAAGGGGACCTTGATGCCCCCGAACTCCACTTCAAATTGAACAGGACCCGAAGACCAAAACAAAACAGCACACATTTCAACCTTGGCAAAGGGGACCTTGATGCCCCCGAACTCCACTTCAAATTGAACAGGACCCGAAGACCAAAACAAAACAGCACACATTTCAACCTTGGCAAAGGGGACCTTGATGCCCCCGAACTCCACTTCAAATTGAACAGGACCCCAAGACCAAAACGAAACCGCACGCATTTCAGCGGGCGATGTTGACGACGGAAAAAAAAAAAAATCGGCCGCCCGCTCGAGGCGCATCGATGGCACCGGCGACTTCCAGTAAGCACCGCTGCCGGAAGCCCGCGGCGACTCGCTGGACCGCCGCCTCCGCACCTCGGCGAAGCGCGCGGGAAGCAGATGCCTTGTCTCAAGACAATGATGCCCAGATCCCAATTGCCACTAGGCAACCAGTCATTTTCCTCTTGGGCAAATAAAGGCTCGTTCCTCTTGGTTGTTTTCTTGGCTTTTAAAGACAGCCAGTCATGTTCCTCTTGCTTTTTTCAAGGCTGGTTCCCTTGGTCGCCTAAACGGGTAAATGAATCCCTGGGATAGACAAAATCCACTTCGCACGCCAAATATGACTTCTCTTCAAACCAGTCCTTTCGGCTTCTCTTCGAACCAGCCCACTTGACAGGAAGAAAGGAGGGCCCGACAAAAGCCCCCCTGTATGGCCGGATTTGACGTGGCAAGTGCATTTTACCTTGGACCATGTGGTTTGATCTTCTTTGAGGCGGGCCTGGCAGGGCATCCCTGCATTATGACCACACGCACCCAGGACAGAGCCTAGAAGAAGTCTTCGGGGATTGAAAGGCCTTACCCACGAAGCCAAGTTCCTCCGAGCAAGGCTTGAACTTAAGGCTTATCAATCAATAACTATATGTGTGGATGCACATATGTACACAGAGGACATAACCAAACATAATCGTCATCAAATCCCGAGCGCAGCGGTCCTTACAAAAGGTTTTGATTTTTCTGCCATGGGCATGGATAGTGACCCATCCCTGGGCGCACACCCAGGGGTGCAGACAAAGGTCTTGGAGGTTGTGGAGGGTTGGGTCCAAGCGGAATTCTGCCAAACCAAAACGACCCATAAGCAACAAGAGAAGCCCTCAACATGTGGCCACTTCAAGTTGGCCCGTTTCGCGACCTCACAAACGGTTGACCAGCTGAAGCTAAAGGCTACTCCGTCCGGCCAGTAATGCACCCCGGTTCAGTGCCCCTGGCAAAAAAAAAACAACAACTTCAAGCCACTTCTTCGGACCTTTTCTCATTTTAAAAGGGGAAGCCAGCAAACAAAGGGAACGTGGGCTGGCCTCAGATCCCACGTTCCAAAGCTTAACTTTTAGTGGGTTAAATGGAAACCACTAAACACTAAAAGGCTAAGAAGCTAAGGGGATGGCTGGGAGCCACCAAGGAACAAGGGTGCCACTGAACCACTGGGCAAGGTTGTACAAAAACCAACTGCGATCTTTGCGGGGAATGCCAACAATACCAAGTCTCTCAACGTCCTTGCCCCACACGGGAACGCTGAAACACCATTTTGCAAAGCACCCTCCTTGGCTGGAGTGCTAGCTGCCTGTTGGAGTGACAAGCATTCCTTGCATTTGTTGCATTTGACCCATGCGCAAATTGGACATCGCCTGGAGGAAATGCCCTCAGATGTTTGCCGGCGCCTTTTGAATTTATGTGCCCCTGAACGGAAAAGTAGCCCTCCATTTGCCTAAGTCCCCTGGACTCCTGGACATGTTTTTTGAAATCATTCCAGTAGTGTCTGATAGAATCCCTTTAAAACCAACAGGGGAAAATAAACACATATTCTTAACCAAATGGAAGAAACACCTGCTCACCGAAAAAGCGCAAACATAAATTGGACATGAAGCCACAATGGCAGAATCCAACGCATGATCCATGTGTCAAACGAGAAGATAAACGCAATCCTAATGAGAATTCCCAACATATTCCTTCCTCAACAGAAATGGCAGGAACGCCCACCCTTCTCAAGAGTTGTTCATTGATCTCTGATGCACAGCAGGTGCGAGAAAAGCGCCCCTGGCGAACAAACATCAAGCCAACCAAGCAACAAACCAGCCAGCCAGCCAGCCAGCCAGCCAGCCAAGCAACGAACGAACCAAGCAAATAGCCAGCGAACGAACGAAACAAACGAACCAACCAAGCAAGCAAGAAAGCAAGCGAGCACTTCTTCCACTCCTTCTATTGACACGGGCTTGTCTCAAACTAGGATTCAAAGCCCTCAAAATAAGTTTCCCGCTCGGCTTTCACTTAAACCGATTCCAAAACAGGCCAGCCTCGAGCCCCTCAAGCCCAGGCCCCTCAAACCCAGGCCACCCCCGCTGTCTCTCGCCGCGCACGTCCTTGCGCGCCTTGCGCGAGCCGAGCGGCGCGCGGCGAGCGCCAGAGCCGCCCGGATGTCCTCCTCCGGCAGCTCTGCCTGCTGCGCCTGCGATTGCGCCGATGGGATCTTGGGATGGAGTCTGGTCGCGTCAAGAGCCATGAATGGCAGGCAACCGCCCATGAAGCGCCTGACTCAGTTCGTGCTCCTCCCACTCACTAGAGCTGGAGGATCCTTTGGCCATCTTCTAAAGTCAGTTGGTAAGGGAGGCTGAAATCCAAGCCCAGCTCCATTCCATGCCCAGGTCCAGGTGGTTTTTGAATGTGGGGATTCTGGCCCAGTTGTTTCATCTCCAAGAATGTAAAGCTTTTAACAAAAACAATGGGTTCAAATGAAGGGGGGGACTGTAGAAGAGGGCTTTCCCTGAGGCACCTCCAACGAACACCCACGTAGAGCCTAGCAAAGGCTCGCTTTTAAACTGGAACATGGCCAACGGATCCTGCAGCTCTAGTGGGTGGGAGGGGCACGAAATGAGTCAGGCGCTTCATGGGCAGTTGCCTGCAATTCATGGCTCTTAACGCGCTGAATGGCCGATGTGCTGGCATGTGAGATTCCGGACGGCCAGGACTCAGACGGCCATCCTGCTGCGCTGGTTCGTGCGGTCATGCTGTTGAACAAGTCTTTTCAGCCCCACTCCTTTCAACCTCTGTTACTTTGAGGATTTCTCACTAGCGGGCGTGGTTTGTTGGATGGCTTTCAACCTAGCTGCTTTTGTTTGCGACTTTTGGAAAGAGCATTTGGGGAAGGCCTGTTTCTTTGTCTCAGTATGCCCCAAAGGCCATTGTAATCCAACTGCTGGCGGTTCATCGCATAGCCACCCACCCCCCCAAAAAAAAAGAACAAACAAACATCTCTTGACCTTGCGACAGCACTGCGCCCCATTGCTTGCCCCGCAAATTCAGACAAGTTAAACTGTATACATTGACATCAAGATACAAACATTGTCATTTCACACATCTAGGGGAACACGGGTGTACAGCGTGAAAAAGCAGATGACTTGTCCAAAATCAAACTTTAAGTCGATCAAAGGGAGACTATGGTTCCTAGCCTCAACCCCCCCCCGTCCCTTCTTGCCACAAATTAGAACCACATCCAACGTGCATGGACGCGCCTTCTCAATCAGCTTCCCTCTCCCTGGTGGTTTGGATTGCTGGTTGGGATTGGTGCCCTCTACAAAAGCCAGGGCTTCAAACCTTCCCAAACTCACTCCAAACCACGCAGTTGAGTGGTTGCATTTCATCCAATAAACCACCATAAGCAAAAACGGAAAATATGAGATTTTTAACAGTTGAGTGGTTGGATGTCCCACTAAACCACCATAAGCAAAAATTGGAAAAATGAGATTTTAGCAGTTGAGTGGTTGGATTTCCCACTAAACTGCCATACGCAAAAAAAATAGGAAAATCATATTTTAGCAGTTGAGTGGTTGGATTTCAACCACTAAACCACCATAAAATGTGGAACAATATAAGATTTTAGCAGTTGAGTGGTTGGATTATCCACTAAACCACCATAAGCAAAACTTGGAAAACAAATAATATTTTAGCAGTTGAGTGGTTGGATTTCCCACTAAACTACCATAAGCAAAAATGGGAAAACAAATAAGACTTTAGCAGTTGAGTGGTTAGATTTCCCACTAAACCACCATACGCAAAAATTGGAAAATATATAAGATCTTAGCAGTTGAGTGGTTGGATGCCCCACTAAGCCACCATAAGCAAAAATGGGAAACATATTATTTTAGCAGTTGACTGGTTGGATTTCAACCACTAAACCACCATAAGCAAAAAAACGAAGAAACAATTGTAGCAGTTGAGCGGTTGGATTTCCCACTAAACCACCAGAAGCAAAAACGAGAAAAACAAAAAATATTTTAGCGATTGAGTGGTTGGATTTCCCACTAAACTACCATAAGCAAAAATGGGAAAACAAATAAGACTTTAGCAGTTGAGTGGTTAGATTTCCCACTAAACCACCAAGCAAAAACGCAGTTGAGTGGTTGGATAAGCAAAAATGGGAAAACAAATGTAGCAGTTGAGCGGTTGGATTTCCCACTAAACCACCAGAAGCAAAAACGAGAAAAACAAAAAATATTTTAGCGATTGAGTGGTTGGATTTCCCACTAAACTACCATAAGCAAAAATGGGAAAACAAATAAGACTTTAGCAGTTGAGTGGTTAGATTTCCCACTAAACCACCATACGCAAAAATTGGAAAATATATAAGATCTTAGCAGTTGAGTGGTTGGATGCCCCACTAAGCCACCATAAGCAAAAATGGGAAACATATTATTTTAGCAGTTGACTGGTTGGATTTCAACCACTAAACCACCATAAGCAAAAAAACGAAGAAACAATTGTAGCAGTTGAGCGGTTGGATTTCCCACTAAACCACCAGAAGCAAAAACGAGAAAAACAAAAAATATTTTAGCGATTGAGTGGTTGGATTTCCCACTAAACTACCATAAGCAAAAATGGGAAAACAAATAAGACTTTAGCAGTTGAGTGGTTAGATTTCCCACTAAACCACCATACGCAAAATGGGAAAACATAAAGATTTTAGCAGTTGAGTGGTTGGATTCCCACTAAACCATAAGCAAAAATGGGAAAACAAATAATATTTTAGCAGTTGAGTGGTTGGATTTCCCACTAAACCACCAGAAGCAAAAACGAGAAAAACAAATAATATTTTAGCAGTTGAGTGGTTGGATTTCCCACTGAGTGGTTGGATTTCCCACCACCATAAGCAAAAACGAGAAAAAAATAATATTAGCAGTTGAGTGGTTGGATTTCCACTAAACCACCATAATCAAAACTGGAAAACAATAATACTTTAGCAGCTGAGTGGTTGGATTTCCCACTAAACCACCATAAGCAAAAACGAAAAGAATATTCTAGCAGTTGAGTGGTTGGATTTTCCACTAAACCACCGTAAGCAAAACTGGCAAAACAAATAATATTTTAGCAGCTGAGTGGTTGGATTTCCCACTAAACCACCATAAGCAAAAACGAGAAAAACAAATAATATTTTAGCAGTTGAGTGGTTGGATTTCCCACTAAACCACCATAAGCAAAACTGGCAAAACAAATAATATCTTAGCAGCTGAGTGGTTGGATTTCCCACTAAACTACCATAAGCAAAAACGGAAAAAAAAATCTAGCAGTTGAGTGGTTGGATTTCCCACTAAACCACCATAAGCAAAAACGAGAAACACATATATATTATTAGCAGCTGAGTGGTTGGATTTCCCACTGACCCACCATAAGCAAAAAGGGACAAGGTTTCCCAACGACAACCATGGACGACTTCGCCGCCGACGCGCCGACGGCTTCGCCGCTTCGCGAAGCGCCTTGGCGATGGCCACTTTCAGCTGCTCCACTCGCAGCGGCGCCTGGACGGCGCCCTCCAAGCGCCGCGCCGCCGCGCTGAAGGCGGCGTTGCGCTGGAACCGCTTGGCTTGGCGCCTGCGAGCGCTTCGGCGAGCGCCTCTCGTCTTTCCTTTTTTCCATTTTTTTGGGGGGGTTGGGCACCCACCAACAAACGGCGGGTTAACACAAAAATGGGGGGGTGGGGGGAATGCTTCGCGCCGTAGGGGTGGCTCTTGACTTTATAGGTCGGGAACCCAAACAAAAAAACGGCGGCTTAAGAATGGGGGGGGGCCCAAAACAAGGTGGCCTCTGAAAAAAAAAGCGAGGCGAGGAGTCCACGGAGGGGTGGCGCTTGTCTGGTTTGGTGGGGAACCCCAAAACACGGTGGTTGCAAAAGGGGGGGAGCCACCCAACAACGGCGGTTTAACACAAGAATGGGGGGGGGGGGCAAATAAACCATGGCTTCCTGTTTGGTGTTGCTGTACAATCAGAAAAAAAGGGGTACCCTCACAAAAAGACACACCCACATGGGCGTCCTTTTTGGAAAGTAGACGGCGCTTGCAAATGATTGGACAGGTACACCAGGGCCCTCCATTTTTCAACCAAAACAAAAAGCACACCTATGCTTTCGAATCGTGCCAAAACATTTGTTGGGGTGCGGAACCAGCAAATACGGAACCAATTCTCTGAGTGGTGGTTTTTTGCCATTGAGCCCAAACATCATGTGATGTACTCTGTTCCTTTGGCTTACCCTAGTTCCTTTGGAGACCCCACTTAAAGGAAATCAGTTGGATGGATGAATCAATGCTCAATCTTCCGTCAGCTTCCATGGGAGCATTTTCCTTTTGTGGGCCAATTACTTGGCACCCTACCCTACCATCACCCGGGTTGCAACTCTGGCTGAAACCATAGAAATTACGGTAACGCAGTGGGTTTCCTCGTTCTCCCTTACTTGGAATGTGCAGTTGGCATCCACCGAGCCACTTTTTCGGAGGTCAAACTGGGCTCTTCAAAATGGAGTGACCAATCCTCATCCACAATCACTGGAAAGCGACAACTTTTCATTCAGGGAGGGCCTTTCGTAAGCCCGAAGACCTACCTGGAGTCTCCATGACCCTTAAAACATGGGGTCATTAACCTATTTTCAAGGGAACAGCCCGGTCTTCGGGATCCGAGCCATGAGTCATGGCTGAACCAATCGACCCGAGGCACAGGTGCAATGCTGCAAGGCTCGGATGAACAAGTTTGCTGCGAACTTACACATGTAAGCATGAGTTTTCTATCGGGCACCCTGTAAAACCCATTCAAGCGGGAATGTCCTCCAACCACTTTTGGGGTGGGTCCCGTGGTAAAACTCATGACGTGCATGGTTTGTGGAAGCGGGGGAAGGCATGGAAGGCCAACAAGTTCAAAGCTAAAAGACTTTGAAGAAACCGGTTGGGCCAGCGGCCAGCCCCGTTTGCTTTCGATCATGGACCACCCAAGATCACCCACACCTGCCTTGCAAATGAACATGGGGGGGCGATCCCCGGTTCCAAGCCGCGCTTTCTTGAGGAAGCACCGCTACAAGACACACACACACAGACCCAAGGCAAGGACCAACAATGACACACACACACACACCCACACACGCACGCACGCACGCACGCACGCACGTGCGCACGCAATTGAACGAGGCATGGTCTGCTCGCATGTAAGCATGTGAAAGCCTTACCTATCATGATGTGAATGCGCCCGAAAGGCACAGTAGGTAGAAACACGCAGCCCAAGTAAAGTTGAGAGGCGGGTGAACGAAAGCCAGCCAGCCCAGCAACGACACGTACGACGCTTGCCAAGATATTCAGAATATTCAGAATAGCAACCTTTAAGGAACATCCAGAAAGTCATTGAGACCCAAACTGGGACCAGGTCCGAATGAGAAAAACACCCTATAGCTGCAAACGTGTGGACGACAAACGTGTGGACGACAGTATAGGAATATGCTAGTGTGGGGCGGGAGGGTCTCAGAATAAGTTCCAACCCCCCCTTTGCAGGGAACATATTCCCCTTCAACCCCAAGGCGCTTGATGTTGAACAAGGCCATGTTCGACTGCTTCAGGTCCTGCATCCAACCTGCAAAGGCGAAGCTGATACTTTGATCACCCCTTTGGTCGGTTTCCTGGGGAACGCCATTAAAACCATGCCAAAGACAGTCTACGTTTCCGCTCTGAGAAGAGTTCAACGCCTGACACGAGTGCATGGCGAGTTCGTTCTCTTCCGGGAGCTCGGTATCGGTTGCCCAGATGGAAAACATATGAGCAATGGATGTGTTCCCTTTGATTTCCCTTTGGAATTACCCAAGACATGTGACCGATGTAATTTGCCTGGTTGCATGCTGCGGTGATGGCTAGCTTGGCCGATGTCTGAAGTGAGCCAGCTGAAGCAGGCTGTTGATTCAAACAGTTTTGAGTGGACCCACGAGGTAACCCGCTTGGTATTACGTACCCATTCTGTCCTTCCCCCTGTTTGGCGTGCTTTGGCCGCTTTGGCCTTTATATTGCTTGCTGATCGCTTGGCTATCAGCTCTTTTACTTTGTTGTTTCTCACTGTTTTTGTTCTGCTTTTTTTGGGGGGGCGGGGGTTGTAGGGTCCCTGCATCTGATGTGCAAGCCACAACAGAAAGCAGAGGGTCGCCCAGCCGCCAGAGAGGCCTGGCTTCAAATCGCACCCTTTCCTACAAACCGGAAGAACATAACAGGACATGTTTCAGGCATGTGCCTTTTCAATTGGTCAATGCCCCAGCTTTCTGACTCAGACAGAATGCCTGGCAGAAGAGCAGAAAAAGCTTCAGCTAGAACCTGCAACCTCCCCGCAATTGCAGGCCGCGCTGCCATTGTGCCTTGGTGCTTCCCCACCCAACGGGATGCGGCACTTCTGGGCCAATCCCTTTTGGTTTCCTCTTGGTTGACAGTTGTGGCCTCTTGAGCACCCAGAACAACATATTGTTGGACAAAAAAGAAGTGCGAAGTCTTTCCCCAACAGCCATGGAAGTGGACAAAGGGCCCTTTCAAGAGGACAGGTCTTCCAAAGCCCTCCGGTGATTCACCTCATAGTTGGAAGGGCGGCCTTTTTTTGGGGTCCGGTTTTCACTGGGCCCACTGCAGTGATCCAGAGCCCACTTCACACACCCCAAAAAAGATCCGGTGAAGCGCCTTCAATGGCCTCATCGGCGAGCTGTAGCTCTTGGCATTCTTGAATGGCCTGAGGCGTCGGGCAGAGGTTGGCCCCGTTGGTCAGAGGCCCAAGGATCATCCTTTCACGCCCTACGTGAGTTCTGGCACGTGGGTTTTGGGATGCCAACACACGGTAGGGGGCAGGGATTCTCCCGAAAAGTGAGGCTTCGCCCTTGCCCCCATCCGTCTCTGGGAACTCGCCTTCTGGGTCTTCTTTCATCAAAGGGAGAAAACAAAGGAGCCCGCAAAAGGGCTTCCAGGGTCGCTCTCAGAAAACTGGGGGGGGGGGGGGATCTCCAAACAGGTGGGTCGGGAGAAACAAGCTCCGACACAACCTCAACGGCAACTCGCTGCAGAAGTGCGATGCGACAAATCTGCATCAAGGGGATGGGCAAACGTGCCAAGGTGATGCTTCAAGCCACCTGTTAGCCCCATCTGGGTGAAGGAATCATGATTTCTTGCCCTCCCACCGTTGTCAAAGTCATCCAGGAAGTGGTAGGCTAAACAGGAAAACAGCTAGTTTCCCACTTTGAGATTCTTTAGCAAAATCTAGGCAGGGTCATCCATCCTCCCACCCAGCCACCTCGTCATGAAACTGATGGGTTCCATGGTAAACATGTTTGACGGAACTGATAGCATCTGACCCCTCTGTCGCGCGTTGAATGCTCCGAAAAAAAGAAAAAGAAAAACATAATAATAAAAAGTAGAAAATGCATGTTTCGGGCAGCTGTCAAGTTTATATTGTTTGGCAACCCATTCTGAGAACTGGCCGTCTCGATGATACACATTCACTGCTTGCATTGCTGACCTCGCAAGAGAGTTGTTGACCTTGTGTCTGATGCCCATGGAAACTGCCTTTCGCAACACCTTCCCGCCACGGGTAGCTTCTGCGCAAGCTTGTCCGGACAACCAAGAACAGGCTGCTCAGCTGACAACAAGGGCTCCGTCTCAAAAGGGGCACCCGCCCCACCAAAAACAAAAACAAAACCCTTGTGTGAAACCTAATTTCAATGCTGATGGTTTGGGGATGCCGGGTCTCACTTTTAATGACAGTCAAACTTTTTCTCAACAGGCCACCCCGAAAACGTATGTCGACAAAAATGGCTGACCCTAAATGGAGTGGCACCGGTGGGGCCCCTACGGTGGATGGACAAAACCCTGCACCAGTTGAAAAGTGGTTCATCCCAGTAGTCATAGGACTTTATCCATCCCACTTGGTGTAAACTTCTTGGTCCATCCACCCCCCCAAAAGAAAAAGTAGCACCTGCCAAAGGCAGCGCCGGCCTGGGTCTGGCTCAGTCTTAGCCCAAAGGGTGAGGGGTCCCGCCGGTCCCCCGCCTCCCGGAGGGCTTTCTTGTCCTTCTGGGCCGCCGCTTGCCTGAGTGATCAAGCCCCAGCACTCCAAGGGCCGACGCATCTGCGAGCACTGGACTCGCAGAAGCCCTCTTCTTTTCATGCGCCCAAACTTTTTTGGTGCACCTCAGGCGCCAATTGTTTTTTTTGTCACCTGCGCGCCTTGGGGCAATTGCCATCGGTCACGAACCTCAGGCGCACTTTGGTTGGCCAGATTTTTTTGGAGCCCCTTGAAAGGCTTCGACAAAGCGTGCAGGGTGCTGTGAGGTCCGCAGCGAATTTGACTCAATGACTCAAGCGGTGGCTCGAAAGGCAGCAGTGTTCACTTCGAAGAACATCCGGACTGTGCTTCTCCGGACGGCTTCCTTAGCCAAAGCAATGATGTACTTGGGGGCTGGGGGGTGACTTCGAATGAATCACGTACTGATCAGGGGAGCTTCCCTAGCAAAGAAATGATCATCTTTTTTAGGGGGGGTCCTTTGACCAGTCTCCGGATGTATCCAAAGGGGCCGAGTCTGGCTGCCAGGGCACTGTCCTGACTCGAGGGCTCGGTTGGCCGAGGAGACCCGGTCCTGGGCGAAAGGGCTCCCACCAAAAAAAACGAGCAACAATTTGCAGGTCTAAAGTTTGTTCCCAACAGGTCTGTTCGGAGCCATGCGGCCCAAGGCCCCAAATCGCCATGTGGACTGACTAGCTTGCAAGGCAAGCGGTCAAACACAAAAACAAGTCCACTTTTCGAGTCAAAGAAAGGCCCAAGGGGTCAAACACAGAAAAGCGACCACTTTTCGAGTCCAAAAAGACTGGCCTCATTATTTTACCGTGATCAAGGTCACCCCCGTTCAGTGGTGGGGTAAAGGGAAACAGCCCCCATTTACCGACTTTGACCACCCCCAAAAAACCTGTCAAACTAACGACCCCAGAAACGCCCAAGAGCTAAGCCGGCCAGGCGGCCGCCAGGCCATCCAGCGCCTCCCAGGAGTCCAGTCCCAAGGCCTTGGCCTCTTTCATCACCTCCAGGCCCTCCGCCACGCTGAAGTCCTGCCTCAGGCCCCGAAGGCCCAGGCCAGAGGAAGCGGAGCGAGGCGGCGAAAGGCTCCCCGAGAAATGGGCCGTCGGAACCCAGGCAATCCGAAGCCAACCTCATTTACACCCAGTTTTCGCCAGGTCTTTGGAAGCTTTGGGCTTCAAAAGGGCTCGCATGTGCCCAAGCTCGGAGGGGTGCGGGTGTGGATCCCTGCAAGTAGACGTCTGATCCACCAAAAAGCGTGCAGCACCCTGTCCACACAACAATGCGTGCAACATTCCCTTCCCTGGAATGGGAAAAGTCACAGGTGCGCGGAGTGAAAACTCCTGCTAGCTAAATTCAAATCCATCCCTCTACTTGAGCAAAGCCCTTGGATGAGCAATGGGAAAGCATGTGATGACGGAAAGCGCTTCTTGAAGCGCTGGGAGTTAGTGTACGAAGTTGTGGGGGGGGTGTGGGGGGGGGGGCGTTCCGGGTGATTTGCAGGTCTGGTCAGCCGAAAAATACTCCCAAAAAATGGGAGTATTTTTTGGAGCACTTTCTGCCACCGCAAGGCTGGTTTTTGGTGTTTTTCCCTGTGTTTTTCGCGCTTTTTCGTCGACGCTGCCTATCATGTCTGACCTTTTCGTCTGTGGCTCTCGCGGGCCAAAAAGCGTGCCAGTTTTACATCATTTTACTTTGCTTCCGGCCTCGCCGGACTTGGGCGCACAAGGGGTGCCGGGGATGCAGGGGATGCCGGGGATGCAGGGGATGTCGCTTGTTTTGGAAGTTTTTGTGGTGGTCGGCGATGCTGGGGATGTCGCAGGAAAAATACTCCCATTTTTTGGGAGTATTTTTTGGAGCACTTTCTGCCACCGCAAGGCTGGTTTGCAGGTCCCAGGGAGACGACACGGGGTGTGTAAGTACGGGCGCTGGTTTGGGTTGTTGCTTGTATGTGATTCAGTGCAGGAGGGTTGTGCAGTTGTTGGTTTGCTCTGACTTGGGTCAAGCTGGCAAGGGACAGCAAGGGACAGCAAGGCAAAGCAAGGCAAACCAAGGGAAAGCAAGGGCAAAGGAAGCGAAAGTAGGGGAAAGCAAGCCAGGCAAGGGAAAGCAAGGCAAAGCAAGGGACAGCAATGGACAGCAAGGGAAAGCAAGCAACAGCACGGGCAAAACAAGTCAAAGCAAAGGAAAGCAAGGGACAGCAAGGGACAGCAACAAAAAAGCAAGGGAAAGCAAGGGAAACACAAGGGAAAGCAAGGGACAGCAAGGCAAAGCAAGCGAAAGCACAGGCAAAGCAAGGCAAAGCAAAGGAAAGCAAGGGACAGCAAGCAAGGGACTGCAAGGGAAATCAGGGGAAAGCAAGGGAAAGGGAAAGCAATGGAAAGCAAGGCAACGCAAAGGAAAGCAAGGACAAGCAAAGGAAAGCAAAGGACCGCAAGGGACAGCAAGGGAAAGCAAGGGAAACCAAGGGAAAGAAAGGGACAGCAAGGGAAAGCAAGGGAAAGGGAAAGCAAGGACAATCAAAGGGAAGCATGGGAAGGCAAGCAAAAGCAATGGAAAACAAGGGAGAGCAAGGCAAAGCAAGCAAAAGCACGGGCAAAGCAAGGCAAAACAAAGGAACACAAGGGACAGCAAGGGAAAGGGAAAACAAGGGAAAGCAAAGACAAGCAAAGGAAAGCAAGGGACAGCAAGGGAAAGCAAGGGAAAGCAAGGGAAAACAAGGGAGAGCAAGGCAAAGCACGGGCAAAGCAAGGGAAAGAAAGGGAAAGGGAAAGCAGGGACAAGCAAACGAAAGCAAGGGACAGCCAGGGAAGGAAAGGGAAAGCAAGGGAAAGCAAGGGAAAACAAGGGAGAGCAAGGCAAAGCAAGCAAAAGCACGGGCAAAGCAAGGCAAAGCAAAGGAAGGCAAGGGAAAGCAAGGGAAAGCAAGTGAAAGGGAAAACAAGTGAAAGCAAGGGATAGCAGGGCAAAGCAAGCAAAAGCACGGGCAAAGCAAGGCAAAGCAAAGGAAGGCAAGGGAAAGCAAGGGAAAGCAAGTGAAAGGGAAAACAAGTGAAAGCAAGGGATGGCAGGGCAAAGAAAGCAAAAGCATGGGCAAAGCAACGCAAAGCAAAGGAACACAAGGGAAAGGAAGGGACAGCAAGGCAAAGGAAGCAAAAGCACGGGCAAAGCAAGGCAAAGCAAGGGAAAGCAAGAGACAGCAAGACAGCAAGGCAAAGCAAGCAAAAGCACGGGCACAGAAAGGCAAAGCAAAGGAAAGCAAGGGACAGCAAGGGAAAACAAGGGAAAACAAGGGAAAACAAGGGAAAACAAGGGAAAGCAAGGGACAGCAAGGCAAGGGAAGCAAGGGAAAACAAGGTAAAGCAAGGGGCAGCAAGGCAAAGCAAGCAAAAGCACGGGCAAAGCAAGGGACAGCAAGGGAAAGCAAGCGAAAACAAGGGAAAGCAAGGGACAGCAAGGCAAAGCAAGCTAAAGCACGGGCAAAGCAAGGCAAAGCAAAGGAAAGCAAGGGACAGCAGGGAAAGCAAGGAAATGGGAAAGCAACGGAAAGGGAAAGCAAGGGAAAGCAAGGCAACGCAAGGGAAAAAGCAAGGTCAAGCGAAGGAAGGCAAGGGAAAGCAAGGAAAAACAAGGGAAAGCCATCGCATGCCGTGGCAGGCGCTTTCCGTTGTTTGCCGGACTGCTTTGCAGGTCTGGTTTGCAGGCTTGGCGATTTAAACCTTGGTCAAGCAAAACGAATACCTTTGGTGCTCCAAACGCCGAAGGAAACCAGGCAGCGAACCACAACTTTTGGAAGTCGAAGGTTTGGGCAATGCCAAGTCATAGGTTCTTCCCTCGCAACGGGAAGATATCGAAATGGTACACCCCCCGGCCCGTCGGTCGAGCAGCAATGGGAGCTGCAGTATCCGGGTGACGATGCCTGTCCAGTGGGCCATTTTGTCGTGCATTTGCCATGCGGAGGATTCGACACAAGCAAGGATCAGTAGAGCGAGGGCACCCCTAGAGAGTTGCGGACGACATGACTCGTTCCCCGCCCCCCAAACAAAAGCATGGAAAACACGGTCCAGGGACCCTACCATCTCCTCCCAGCCCCCAACAAAATCCAACGATTATTTGGGATTCTAGACGTCTCCATCCATCCTTTCCAAACCCTTGTAGCTGTTTTCTTCTGGTTTTGGCTGGTTTTCTGAAAGGAAAGCAAAGGCGGGGGGGTGCCCCTAAAAGTAGGCTTTTGACAAGGACGCCCGGGGCTTGAAAAGGGAGGCCAAGGGACGAATCGCTTGGGAACGAGGTTTGAGGCTAAAGTTACCTGTGTGGAACCGTCTCAACCCAACGCTCCCATGGCTCCGTAACCATCTCCTCAGCGGGGAACCCATCAAACGTAAGGAAGATACTCGAGTGCCAGCGAACAGCTGGGAAGCAAAACAAATCAACCGCTGTACCAGGTGGCCAATGTTCCCACGCCACAGTTCCGTCATTGCAATGGATTGTTTTGCCCTTGGCTAGCGCAGTGGCGGAGCCCCCCCCCCCTCCCAGAACCTCTGTTCGGAAGCATTCTGCGGCCTATCAACCTCTCAGCCCTGTGCCGCTCAGATCCCCGAAAGCGAACTCATCCTGCAGCTGTTTCGGGTGGCTAAACTCTTTGAACCAGTGGTGCCCCATTTCTTCCATTTGCTTAAGCCCCTGGAGTAGTGACGGGTTCCCTTTCACACCAACAGGGGAAATAACACATATACTCACAAGCAAATGGGGTCGCATTTCTTCCGGCTTGTCCTGACAACCCTTTGCCTCCCCACGGAATCGCAGCGCCCTGAAATCAGGAATCCATGGAACCCGGAAGGTCGATATCCTGGCCCCAGAGGTCAGGAGGGAGGGCCGATTGCCCAAAGGATCCCAGA
This sequence comes from Effrenium voratum, assembly GCA_963377175.1. Lineage (NCBI taxonomy): Eukaryota > Dinophyceae > Suessiales > Symbiodiniaceae > Effrenium > Effrenium voratum. Next base: position 1,296,343 of record CAUJNA010001668.1, on the reverse strand, counting down.
AATTCAAGGTGATTACCTGGGGCCATGACTAAAGATGGGATCCCAAATCAGGGAAGCCATTTCAGGTCAGTTTTCTTGTTGATTCGCTTTGGGCAAAGGGGTGCCACGGCGCATTTGGCGCATGCCATCCCCATCGCCTGGTAAAGCACCGAGGCAACGATGCTTGACCTGCTGGTTGTTGGGCCAGGTCAGCGACGTGAGCTTCGAGTGTAGCAAATACGGCCTCGCTGTCGGGGTGCGGGAGGGCTTCAAACTAGGTTCAAGGTATCGAGGTTATATGCCATACATATAAGGCTTACATACTGTGTTACAAGGCTAAGCTGGTGGTATACACCTCCATCCAAAAACCATACCTGGAAATTCCCGCATGGATGGTTGTCCTTTGGGTTTGCCTTTGGAGCCACACCGAAACCAACACATTTTAGAGGCCCCTACTACCAGGATGACATGCCCAACCCAGAATCAGACCCTGGGTTTCCCGTTGGGTGTTTGAACAACTCAGATACGACCAGACTAGCCTGTTGGAAGCCCCCCCCTTTCACTTCCAACGAGCGGCCTCCAAACCTCTTTCGCGAAAACGCTCCAAAAAGTTATCACTACCCTCCCAGGCGATTCCAGGGAAGCTCCCGGGACCCCGAAACGGAAGACTTGGCTCCATTTACAAAGGCCTTCTGGAGCTTCCATGACAGCAGGGAGTGTAGTACCTTCATCTTTCACCAATTTCACCATCTCCTTTCCAGGATTCCGGCACGAGCAAACCTGCTAGCCATTGCACTTCCCGTGCAGCCAAGGGGCGTGCAAATCTGATTGTTGGTGCCTCAGGCTCGGGTGCGTGCACAAATTTCCTCGCCGACTTCCCTGCCGCGCAGATAGTGTTTCAACAATAGACTAGGTCCCCCAGTAGAGAGGTTAGAGTAAGGGTACCCTTTTCTCTGTAGTCTATTTTAGTAGGGGAACCCTCCCCCAAAAAATGGGGTAAAAGGGCACTACTGGGGGACCTAGTAGAATTTCATTGGACACGAAAAGCAGCTTGTTTGGCGATGCTAAGTGCTTATCAACTTTGGATATTTCACAGGGAGCGGAAGTGGATGGAAGAGCCAAACGTGTTCTTCACCGATGAGTGGTAACCTTGGCAAATGGAATAGCCTCTGGCTGTGAATTTTAGCTAGGGACCCTCATGTTGGACATTATTTACATGGGGGTTCTATCTCAAAACAACAAGAATAATGCCCAACTTTCGTAGCTCGAAGGAAGCAAGCCGTGGTCCGAGACGTTGAGTCTAATCCTCTGGTGACCTATGGGTTGATTGGTCTCTTGGGGCTTTGGGCCTGAGCCAGGGGTTGGCCTTTTTGGATCACATTCTCAGCCCAAGCTTTTTGAGCAGGTCCCAAGAAAGTAGGACTCGGGTGACTGGGCTGTCAAAAAATCCGCACCTGGGTCCCAGTTGGCGCTCGGAACCTTTGAGCCGCGAAAGCGCAGCAAGTCCGACCAGCTCAGCTTCCCTTCCAGAAACCGCACGCCTGGAACCCGCACTGAGATTGGCGGACTGACCCAGTAGCATCTGTTGTGGGAAAAACACGCGTAGACTTCCTACAAGCGTAGGTGGTGTTACCCCCGTATTCACCGGGTTTCATTCGTGCCAAGTGGTGCCAAGTTGATTCTACAGTATATATGCGCGCTTCAGTGCCCAAAGAATCTGCAAATTTCACCATAATTCCAAAACCTGGGGTAACTCAGTTCCTGAGTGGATTGGGGCAAAAACACGTTCATTCTCCCAAAAAGTCTAAAGTCCAGGAATGAGTTCGCAAGTGCCAGAACATAGGTCTTCCCTTGCCCCACTCGGGCCCAATGCTCCGGAAAAAAAGAAGAAGTTTTTGACCCTGCACCCCTGGTGGACATAATGGATGTTCATCCAGCCATTATCCAGCCCAAGGTGAAGCCATAGGTTTTGTCCCATGGCCATTCGTGTGACTTTTTCTCGTTTTCGAGCACTGAAAGGAAGGACTGGGAGGTCAAGCTCCGTGGGGGATCACCCACAGCTGCCTGATGAATGGAAGCTGGGATCAATTGAGGGGGGAACCTCCCTGGGTACTGTTGACCCCATATTAATCAACCCCCTGCTTATTAATAGGGGGTGTCCATTTCGGGATGAATCAGACCACTATTGAAGAGCCAAAGCCACCCCCCTAGTTGGTTGATTCATATGGGGTGAACATTAATTATCACAAAAGCCACGTGTCATTTTGGCAAAATCGCTTGCGCTTGTAAATGGGGCACAAAACCCATGCAAACCGGTGGAACCCACCTATTTCTGCCGACAAATTCACCGATCAAGAGGGACATCTACGCCTCTCTGCCTTCAGGGAGTTGCCCCGGTCATAAATTTTCATCTAAAGCTGTTCACCAGATGGCCTGCCAAACCCTAACATGGACAATACCCTCGCCCAGGCGATTCCATGGAAGCTCCCGAACGGACCCCTTTGAAAGACTTGGTTCCATTTACAGGATCGACGTTCTGGGAGCTTTGGTAGTCTGAGGGAGTGCATTCATTTCAGCAAATGGATGCCTCTACCTGGCTGTGGCTCAAAAAACCGGTACCAAAATGGAACCCTGGTAAGTGGAAACAAAGGCCAACACCTGCGTAACCCCTCCTGCTTAATTTTGAGCCACCACCTATCACAGCAACCGTCGCCACCAGCGGGAGCCCCCGGCTGCGCCATGGCGCCGGGCTCCGGCGCCAGCAAGTAGACTTCGAAGGCGCCGAGACGCCGCGCCAGGCGCTTGCAGCAGCAAAAGTGCCGCGAGTGGTGCCTCGTGGCTAGTTGCCACCCAGGCTTGGTACATGTAAATCTGCCGGTGTGTGGCACGAACCTGACTCCCCTGTTCTGGCACAACAAAAATCCTTTTGGGAAGTTGAGTGAGAAAAAACGGCCTCCTGAAAGCAAGCCAAAGGGTTCACCTAGAGGCTTGGAGCAAACCTAAATGAAGAAAAAGCCGGGCTTATATGATAGGGCCGTTCGGTTTTTGTCCTTGACATTTAGACATTCATCCCAGGCCGCTCGCCGAACTGGCCATGGACGATTTCCCTGCCGATGTGTGGCACGAACCCTGGACCCCAATGACAACATTCTCCTCTTCTGGGGAAGTGCGCTGGGCAGCAACAATGCATTTGTTTCTGTCCTCCATGTTTCTGGGACTGGTTGCCCACCTCTCAGCGGATTCATGAAGACATGTTGGCAAATCCCTAAAGTTGCCACCAAATCCAGCCAGGAGATGTCCAGTACCCACATTCTAGTGCTACCTTCCATTTCCATTCTCTGAACCTTCTAGAAAACCTCCGGAAACCCAGGAAACGGATCCGGTTGTCTAACAGAACCTTAGACTGATGACGACTTTCCATGCTGCTCCTTGCACCTTGGCTTTTTCACTTGGACGCCAGCAAAATATTGCGACTGGATCCAGCCAACAGTGACTTTGTTGCGTTTCTGCACATGGACGTGTGTGTTTTGCCGTCTCATCAGGAAATGGACCACAGCCTCTTCCCACACCCAACATGGAGCCCCAAAATAGAGGGCCCCTCAAGAGGGGGTTCTGATAAAAACATTATGTTCTGGACGGCCATGTTCTCCTCTGCATTGAGGTTCTTCAAGGGGATTGGCCATTTACCACCCGATATAAGGAGTTGGAACCTCAAGCTGCCTTCAAATTTGCAGGATTGATTTTTTGTGTGCACGTGAAAATCGTTCCGGATTCACAGCCCCTGGTTGATTAATAGGGGCTCCGGTTAGCTGAAGTTCATCACTTTTGGAGGGGAACACCCGCCCGTTTGAAGTTCATAAGAAGATTTAGAACCCATGCCCTTGCCCAGAAAGGTTATGACGGGCAAGTCAAGGGGGCATTAGAATAAACCTAGAATTTAAGATGTCTTATTGTTCCTGGGGGGCCGACAGTACCCGCCAGGACCCCTGCGACCTCCGACCCTCCCGGCGATCGATCCGTCGGGGCGGCATCTGCTCCACCGTCATGAAGGAGAACTCCTGCGCCACGAGCCTCGCCACCTGAGCACGGCCACGGCCTCACTTCCGTGGAGGGCCATAGGGGTTTGTCGTTTTTTTTTGGAGGGTCCCCAGTTGTGGTGGGTTTAAAGAGAAACCACAAAGAAACAACACTATTTTCAGGTCCCCCCAAAAAAGACACACCCATATTTCAGGCTTCCTACTGAAAAACTTGCGATCGGTGCGGAATCGGCAGGGAATGAGAAATGGAATCACCCCTAGAAGAACCATCCAACTGGTGGTTTCCTTTTCGGGCCCCCGGGAATGAACTTCTCACATTCCCTACCTATCGCACCAGCAAGAAGATGCCAAGAGTCAGCTTCCCAATTGGCTTGGACCTCTACAAAAGCCGGCTCAAGTTGTATCCAAACCAATCCAAGCCTCCCTGCCTTGGGTTTTGAAGTGGGCTGGCATAACCATTTGTGATACAAAAGTGGGATTCCCCTCTCCATGACCACTTCTCTTGCTATCACACAACCATGGCTACGGGTTTTCCACCCACACTTGCACCAGATTCGGTTCAAGCTAGGTGTTAGGTTGGCTGCCATTGCTGATGACCCGCAACACGACCTGCCCCAGAACCCCTCCCCTTGGGAAAGAAAGAACTCCCCATGATATGAGTCTGAGTCTTTGTAGGGGACCCCTTTTGCTTGGGTTTTAAAGGGAAACCAAAAGGACAACCACCATTTTCTTGGGGGGTCCCTAACCAAAGACACACCCATATGAAAAATGTTACCAGTCACTGCGGTATCGGGCGCCTGTGTATGGCCAGTTCACTTCAGATGCGCCGAGCTCGTGCCCCTCACCCCCCTTAAGGCTCGAGGGGGTCCGAGAATGATGTTGCTTACCCTACCTGGACAATGCTTCTGGATTGAAACCCAGGGTTCCCCAGTTGATGAGGCAACCGTGCTCGTCCTCCACGATCCTGGACACTACGTTTGACCACTTCCCAAGATTCGCGTCCGTTTTGCGTGCGTTTGCCGGTGGTTGCGTCCGTTTTGTGGCGCGAAAACTGCAGGCTCCCTCTGCAGCAAAGCTATTTGGTCCCTAGAGCAGCAGGCTCAGCTACCCCGAAAATGCCAAGGGAACGACACTCACTGCTTGTGCGAAATGTGTTTGCTTATCACACAAAATCTGCTCGAATGTGACAACGACCAGTTTTTGAAGGCCACTTCCGGAAAAAGTAGTCAACTGCCCTTCAAAGAGAAAAGAAGCTGTTCCCAAATCGCACCACGAAACTCACAACGGAAAACACGTGGGGGAATCTTCTGAACTGAAACCTAGCTGTGCCCAGCGCTTGAGCCGGTCAATCGCCAGGCCACGTTCTCTGTGTATGCCTTGTACTTCTCAGGGTTGTGTTTGGTCCTTAGCTGAAGAAAATCACAATCGACGGCAAGCTCTTGACTGTCAAGTGAAACGCGTATGCCATGTCATAGCTCATTCCCATATATGTGTCGTTGCCCTGGATGAGTCCCTGGACTAATGGTGCGAAGCACGCGTTGCAAATATGTGGCTAGGTGGTCTGCAACAGTCGAAAAGGCCGCCGTCATCTGTGCCCCGGTCCATGGGTACATCTATGTACCGTACAAACTTCCCAAGGCACGTTGCACCCCAAGACGCCCCGCATTGCCTTCTGAAAGGTTTCAACAAAGCCAGGAAAGCATGAGGGGGGTTGCTGGAAATTGGAGACTCCTCCAGTTGGTTGTTCTCCAATTGGACGGGGGCCATATCTTTGAAACGCACCACGGCCTACCACTGGGTTGAAAAAAACACAAGTGAACACAAGCCCTGCAGGGACTGGGATTTTCCAAATACCCAAGCCTCAAATGCTGCGAAGCGGTAGGACTTTCGAAGTGAGCCTCGAAATGAGCCTCGCATGGTCAAACTTCCAGGGCCTTTCTAAAACCCCGTGATTCTTTTCAATCAGCCCCACGGGATCGGTCGAAATCGACCGCGCAAAGGCTCGTCCTCCTGTGATCTTCGCAGTTGTGACACACCTCCAGAATGCAAACATAGCGCCGGCCACCTGGGCGAAGCACGCCACTTCGCGCGAAGTAGCGTGGCCCAGTCGAGTGAAAGGGGGCTGAACTGGGTGCGGTTGCTCATTTGCTGCGGGTTTCATGGAGAAATAGGAAACCCCTGACCATTTGCTCGCCCACAGAAGTGGTCAGACATTCTACTATGACCCGGAGGCAATTTGTTGTAGCGATGAAGCCACAACCCCATTCTAATCATTTAGCCCCTTATGCTGCTCACCGTAATGTTCATCCCTCTTGATGGATGTTGTAAGGGAAAAACAACTTGAGCTCTCACTTGGCAATCGCATCTGTCTGGTAAACAAACTGTGGCTCCGTCGGGCCCTCCAAGCAACGCAACTTAGATCTCAGGGTCTGCATTTGCCTAGGCGCAACCAGCCACCGTGGTAGAATGATCTTGGTGGAACCGACACTCGCTTTTGCGTTGTTTCCGTGTGTGGTTGAAAGCAAGCCAGGGCAAGCACGCGAGCTGAAATCCACTGGGGGGATGGATTCGAGGAGTACGGGCCTGTCGTGCAGCCGGAGCGCGGGCCACAGAGTCGCGCCACATATTTTGCAGCAGCTCCAGGAGTTTTGGTGGCACACTGCAGGAGGGCGAGTCTGTCCTGAGACGCGATTTGGTCGGCTCGAGGCTCTCGGTCGAGCCGCCCTGAAACTCCGGTTTCGGTTGGTGCGCCTGAACCTGATCCGACCCCCTGCAGGAAGTGAACATTTTAGTGGTTCAAATTGGAACATGCGGGAACAAACGGCTTGTTCAGTGTGTCAATGAAATAGCAAACCCTCCTGCCTTTTTTACTGAACCCGATGAGTGACAGGAGTCTCACGTTCAGTCTCCCTGCAAAACCTCAACACGCAAACTATTTGGGAGGTTGATTGCAATCAAAACTACTGCATAGATCCCTATATATGTTTCCTCATGACACATGCTCACAGGCTCACATGCCGGCTCAAAGTGAGAGCACACACCACGGCCCACGATGATTTAGGGCCCATGCGTGCTTGGGTCCGGTGCCTGAATGCTCATGCGGATGCATTAGCTACTTGGCAGAACGCACAACGCCTGCGGGCGTTTCAGCAGATCCGGCGTAACTTGCGGGTAAGCCGTAGGGTTGTTCAGCAGGTACACGAAGTCAAGGTTGGGGAGCTGGCCATGAAGTTGCAAGTTGAGCATGGGCAGCGGGCCCCGATGCAGCCGGCTGGCTCTGTACTCCAGGTCAGGAGCCAGCGATGGCCGTCCGAGGGGAGATCAGCCCTGTGCCGGCAATTGTGTGGGAGAAATTGGTCATGGAGTCGTTCAGGCGATGCAAGCTGCGTACTGTGCTGAAGCTGCGCCTAAGTGGTGCAGTACTTTGCAGCTGCTTCTTGATTTCCAGATGTCCACGGGTACCTACGGGCCGAGTGCAGAGTGGTGCTTGCATACATCGAGCGACCCGCAGAGTTGTGTGTGCCACATCCCTTGCGCACCCGCATGCGGTGGTTTCTGCAGGTCTTTAAGCAGGTCTTAACCAGCCAGCATGTGCATGTCTCTTTTGCTCGGCCTAACTCTGAGGCGGTGCACATGTGGACCAGATGTGTTGCGTGAAGGTGGAAGCCAGAGCGCCACCGGCGTGTGGAGTGGATCTGTAGGCATGTACAGCATGGGGCTATCCAGAGGGAGGGACATGAAGCTAATGCACTGCCCCGGGCGGGCAGGTGTTGAGCACGGACTCCACCGGTGATTCAGATATCACGCTGTGATATGGGCGTGGTCCGCATATGCCGAGCACGTGCAGGCGGTCGAAAAGATGGAACAAGCAGTGTTTTCCTTTCTCTTCGGAAGTTTTTGAATTGTGTGGCAGGTTGGGCGATTCAACCCCCACTTCAAACAAAGCTCAACATTCGTCAAACAAAAAATGCAAATTGTGTTGGTTTACCTTGGGAGTCACACGCAAACCCCGTGCAAATCTGTCAAGCCGTAGGCGCAACTATTTCTCATTCGTGGACCTAGGGGTCTGGGGTAGGGTGGCCATCCCGAGGAGGATGCGCCAAGGGTAAGGCCCTGAACCCTCTACATAGTGAAAAAAGGCGCCCCTCTTGGAGTGGTTGTAAGGGAAGACCAAAAGGAAATGGTCCATTTGTGTGTGGTACTCCTATTTTAAGACACACCCATGGCCGTGCCAAAACACCCCTCCAAGCCATGATTTCTTTGATTTCCCGAGGTCCATGATGCTGGTGAGATCATTCAAAGGGAGCCGAATCGGCTGTTGGGTGGGTGCCTGGAAGACGTCGAATCGGCAAAGATTTCGGTTCAAATCTGCCGCAGCTTTTGCTCATCCCCCAACCGAGACTGCTGAAATTAGAAGATAAGTTAAACAACTAGGTCCTCCAATAGAGAGGTTAGAATAAGGGCACCTTTTTTTTCTGTAGTCTATCTATTTCAGTAGGGGAACCACTACTGGAAGACCTAGACAATAATTATTGTAGAAATGAGGAATCGCCCAGGCAAGGCTGAGCAAAGATGTTGGCTCATTGGGACACAGTGGCACCGTTCGTCCCCTGAGCACTCGAGAAAACTGGCCAGAAAACAGTTTGCAGCTTTTGGGCGTTGACTCCAATGGTGAGGCACCCCAATGAACAGGCCAATTGAACTCATGACTTTCTTCCAAGCTGGGGGGGGGGGGTTGACTGGGTGTCAAAATAGGGGGACCCCTAAAATTGGTGGTCTGCCTCTTGGTGTCCATTCAAATCAGCCCCAAAAAAAACAGCCCCGCATCGGGACCGCGACTCGGCCGGTCGCGGGGCTGAGCCAAGGCGCGCAACCTGCGTGCAGTATGCCTCCTCCGGGGGCACGAAGCTGGTCTTCTCGAGGTGGTTCCACACCTTGGCCAAAACTGCCGATTGTTACCCTCAGAAAACCCCGAATACAGGAACAGGGCTGTGGGGAATGACAGGAAGTTCTACAGGAACCCCCTGATTTTGGTTGGAATTTGGCGAGTTTCCTGTAGAATTTCCAGTCGCTTGTGTCTATGATTCTTGGCCGAAAAATTCTTGCCGAACAGGGCTGTGGGGAATGACCAAACCCGTGATACAACAGAAAGGGCTTCCCAAAGACTAATTTGTTATATAAAGTGGGATGCCATGGGATGCCCTTGTATCACAGAAGTGGGGAGAACCCCCTCGATCCCACAACCCTGCTGCCGAACGTTACCCCCAGAACCCCCAGAACCCCCCCCCCCCCCCCCCCCCGGCAGATTCGCAGGGGGTGACAAAAATCGTCAAGATTCAACCATCCAGGAATTGGACCCGCAGACTCACATGGGTGCGAATCTTAATGAGGGGACATCTTTAGGTGGGGATTTATGACCAACCATTTGAGAGGGGGTTCCCCACTAACATTCATAGCCAGAGTATGGGTCAAAATTCAACCAAATCGGACCGCAAGTTTTAGTCCAGGTTTCCATTTACCAGGGCAAGCCATTGTGGGAGCTCTTCTTGAGCCACACCCGCATGGAATCCCCAAACGCCACCCTTTGGCGGAAAGTACATAAAGGTTTTGGAGCATAAGAGGTGAGGCACCAGTTTGTCAATACGGAAAGGTCGTCCTTTTGGACAGCCCCCAAGCAGAAAGCCAAACAAATGGTGCCCGCTCAGCTCCTCGTCAATGCTCCTTTTGTTGCCTACCATGCCTACCCGAAACATTTAGAAAAGGAACTCTTTCTAAGGCAGCCAAACAGACAGGTTAACATGAATTTAGGGTGAACAATTTGGTTGAAAAGAAACCCAAGAAGGACATGAACGCAATCAACAGCAACCAAAAGGAAAATCGGTTTCCACTCGCCGCACAGATGCTCACGGGTGATATGGATGGGCGGCTTCCAGGACAATCCGAGCGCATGCCCGTGAGACCAGCACTCCCAGAGTGGATCGCCCACGCTTTTCACATTCTGACCCATGGCTCTTGGAAGAGGGTGGCTGCCCGGCCCAGAAAACTCCCAACTCACCGAATGCAATTTAATTGCACGTCACCGGCAACTTGGACGGCCACTCTTTACCGACTCGGTTGCCGTCGACTGAGTTGCCGTCTCCTTTGACTCGTTACAGCCACCAATATGGCACCCTCACACAACAAATGCGCAGAAACTGGAAATCACATGCTGCCAAGAAACATGGACTGGGGGCGGGCGCTTCAACTGCTTTGGCTGCGCCAGCCGCGCCGTGATCCGCAAGGGTGTGGATCCGCTTGGCTGGCTCCTGGCGAGGCGAGGCGAGCAGCATGCAGCACGAGCAGCACTCATCCCTGCCTCCCCTACCATAAGAGAACCCAGCTGCAAATTCTGTGATGCCCAAACTCCTCACGTCCTTCAAAACAATTTTTTGCAATCACCATATGGAATCCCAAACCAATGGATGAACCTTCCCCTAAGGGAAGCCAACCCCTCCTCCGCTGTTCTGGCGACGTGCTTGGAAATCCTGTTGCCTCCCTGAACAAAGACAAACATCGCATGGCAACCAGCACCACAAAAGGGGCAGGGGTCACTATGGGTTCGAGACCTGAGGTCACGTCCCCCGCCTGCCCAATTGCATCTAAGGCATGTGTCTCTGTGTGTGTGTGTGTGGTGTGTGTGGTTGTTTTTTGGGGGGCTGGCATCTTAACGCTACAAGCGGTGTGTCCTTGCAAGGGCGTGACTGGTGCCTCGAAGAGTCGGAGAGTCCTTAAAAAAAGGGAATCCCCACCAAACAGGAAGCGTGACTACATGTGACTACGGTAACGGCTGAGGCTGCCGTTGATACGTTGGGGGTCAACGCTGAGTCAACGCTGCCTTGCTTCCATTCTGGTTGGGCCCGGGATTAGACTGGCTTCATTGCCCCGAGAGCCACCCTAAAGGGACGCCGCTGCATGAGCGGACCCGGCGGAATGGATGTCAACGGAATTCGCTCTGGGAAGTACCGCAGCTTCTTGGGGCCCAAAGCTGGTGGATGCTTGAGCAGCTCTGCAATCCAAGTTTCCACGCAACACCCAGTAACACGTGGCCGAATAGATACCGGAACCTCCATGACCCTGACTTCATATGACTTCAGTTCCTTTGGCATCCCATATCCCCATGTCTTCTTTGGGCTCTTAGCCGTTGACCGTAGTCCTCTTGGCCGCACAAATGCCCTCAAGCCGCTCAGCGCTTGAGAAACCTTTTGCAGTGCGCAGGACGAAACCTGTGAAGGATCCTGACTACAAAGCACGTGGCTATGGCGAGCAGCACGTCCCCGGTGTTAGCGGGGATTTATCACTTCTGGAGGGGATCACCCCCCATATCAATAAACAGGGGTTTGTTCATCCGGGGTCAACACTACACATTTGCAAAGTGCGTCCTGATGCTTTGATGCCCTCGCCCCAGGGCTTGTGCACGGTCACCATTTACGCGCAGGCGTGCAATAAATTCGGCATATGCCCTGTTGGCATTCTCGCGACATGGCGGCTGATGAAGCAAACCTTCCATTTGGTTAAGACATGTTAAGACCCCTGGGAAAATGCATAATTCCAGTAGTGATAAATTCGTTTTAAAACCAACACGGGAAAATTAAAAAATACTCCACACTCACGAGCTTATGACCGTTACAACAAATTCCTCTGCATCCTACAGTCCAACACCAAACGGCCCTGTTGGACAATAAGCAAAACCGACTGGCGAGCTGCTCTGGCGGGATACTGGCGGGATCCGCTTCGGCTCGATACCGGCCGGATGCTTGGCAGGATCACGGGATACTCAGTGGGACACCGGGCGGGATCCGCTGGCGAGCTGCTCTGGGATGGTCAGTGGGCCGGCAGGATTTACTGGCGGTGGGATACTTGCCACTCACAAGCTACTCTGCCGGATACTCGGCGGTGCTCTGGGATACTCAGCAGGATACTCGGCGGGATCAGCGCGATCCACTGGCAGGCTGCTCTGGTGAAATACTCGGCGGGATCCACTGGCGAGCCGCGCTGGCGGGATACTCGGTGGGATCCACTGGCGAGCCGCTCTGGCGGGCTCCTCGGCGGGATTTACTGGCGAGCCGCTCTGGCGGGATACTCGGCGGGATCTACTGGCGAGCCGCTCGGGATACTGCGCGGGATCCACTGGCAGCTCCTGGGCGGGTTCCACTGACGAGCAGCTCTGGCGGGATACTCTGCGGGATGCACTGGCGAGCAGCTCTGGCGGGATACTCGGTGGCTGGCGGGGGCGAGCTGCTCTGGCAGAAGCATCGCAAACGCGGATTGCAACGTAAAATCTAACAACCCCTTCCTGTCGGGTGGAGAAAAAAAAACATATTCTTAAGCAAATGGAAGAAACAGGTCAATGAAGTTAGCCCTGGAGCTCCACTAGGGTCTCATTCATCAACCGCGAGCAGTTCATCGCGCTTGCAAACACCCGATCAGCTCTTCTTCAGGAAGAAGAAGTACTGCTCCAGAAACCGCTCCTTAATCTGGCTTGGCTTGAGTGAAGAAGGAACTCTCAAATGAGAGATAGGCCAAGAGCTCCCTTCTTGGGAGCAGGACGCCCGAGCGGGCAATGCTGATTTCATCGCACAAGAGCCAAGCCACCCAACAAGCGAGAGAGAGAAACCATAAGAGAGTAGATGTGGCCCCCCAATTCAAATCATCCAGAATTGCCCGCCCAAATAAACAAAATAACTGCATATTGGGATCTCCGCAACATCGCTCCAATCAACAACTTTTAAGATCCGATTTTTGGATAGGGATCTGTCGTGTCATGAGTTCATGAAGCGAGAGGCCGCCCAGTTCAAATCATCCAGTCTTGCCCAAATCAACAAATGAACTGCAAATTGGGATCTCCCCAATGTCCTGCCAATCAACAACTTTTAAGATTTGATTTTTGGATAGGAATCCGTCATGTCCCAAGTCCATGCGGGGGTGACCCCTCTCCCCCTCGCTCAATCAACCATCCGTAAGGCAGTGCCCATTTGCCCGGTGACCCTGACAAACAAAGGGCACTCTTTTAGGAGTTGACAAAAGCCAAAAAAGGACAAGTGGAGAATCCACTGAGCAACTGACTTCACATGGCCCACGAGCCCCAACGGCCCTTGCCCACAGCAAAGAACAAAGTCCAACCAACGGTCGGACTGAGACCCTGCAGAAACAAATCAGTTGGCCGGTGAGTTGCAGGAAAAGTCGTACAAGTTGACAGGTGTCATGGAACGACAAATGCAAAAGGGTACCTGAAGTAAAGACGATCAACAAGTTAGACAGGCCGAACCACAGGTCCAAAATGGTTTCCAGAGGGCACCTGAGTGCAAAACCCTTTGGCATATGATGCCCGATGTATAGTGGTCATGTGTACTTCATCTGGTTTGGGGGTAGCTGGCCAGACTTGCCCAAATGACCAATGGTGATCACGGTCTTGGGGCCACATAGACCAACAGGGACACCAAGAGGTCAGATCAGGTCGATTCGCTTTGGGCAAGTGAGTCATAATCAACACCCGGTAGTAAAATAGTCTACCCAGAACCGTGTAAAGAATTAAGAAGGCGGCCGCAGCTACTTATGGTTGGGATTGTCCCTCACTAACCTTCATCTAGCCGGGATTTGATTGTGGGTCAAGTGAGCAAGAGAGGAGCAACATGCAAAAGGTGAGTAGGTGTTGGACGTCCGAAAACGATGGGCTGTGCGAGAGGCCACGCTTTTGCACTGCCGCCCCAAAAACATGAAGTATGATTTATAAAGCTACCAGAACAGGAAGAGCAAAAGGGAAAACCGGCTCCCCCCTCTCAGTTGCCCAAAGGACCCCAAAAACCTCCATTTGCGTTTTCGCCCCCTGGAAAATACCAAAAAAATCCAGTAGTGAAATCGATTCCCTTTAAAACCAACAGGGGGAAGAAAAAACAAGATTCTTAACCTGAAATGGAAGAACATTTAGAAGGTGATCACCTCGGACTCAAGGCAAACCAGATCCGTTCAGATCCGGTCAATCCGCTTCAGTTCGAACTTCGCTGGAATTAGGACCCCAGCCTAAAAATATAAATAAATATATATATATATATGTATATATATATATATATTTGCCTGGTTAGGTGGAAAACAAAAGGGAAGCCCCCAAGAAAAAGCGGAGAAAAAAAAGGCGGCAACAAGGGGAGCTCTAGTTCTCTGGTTTTCGCGAGGGTCTATGTGGATGGCGCCCTCCGGAGTGATCTCGGCCGCCACCAGCCACTCATCCACCTGAAGCGGATGGCCGTGGCTCTGTGGCCATCGAAATGAAACCATCGGGGCGGGCGGGAGCCGCAGGTTTTTTTGGTCCATGTGTCCACTCACCGATCGGGGAATCAACCCATTTTGGAATTGCCGGTTTTTTGAATTCGCCACTGCCGAATGGGGAAATGTGAGAAAAGAAAAGCAGGCCCTGAAATGGGTCTGTCTCACTTTTTTTGCGCGGGGTTGGAAACAGAAAGATGGTCCGAACTGCGATTTTTCGCCACTGAAATATTCGGTCATGCCGAAAAGGAGAAAGTTCAGGAACGCAGGAAGTGAGGCGTTGCTGCTGTTGGTTTCCCTTCAGATCACCCCTAAACGGGATACCCTCAAAAGGCACACCCCCATGTCAAGACTCACTTCCCTGCAAACAAGTAGCCAAATTGTCCAAAAAAATGGCTAAAGCCCAGGACTACAGAAAGTGAGTTAGGACTGGTGCAAAGATATCACCAAGGATTCCAGGAAAAAAGTGAGGAGATGCATCAGGGAATCCAAGGTTTAAAGTAAACTCCCCATTAATTCATGGGAAAAAGGTCCCACCTCTTAGGGGGGAATCCAAGACACTTTTGGGGTACGCCCCTCCTTTTGATCCGCAGAGTTCATTGATCCGGGAAGGACACTAGGCCTCTGGGTGTTTGATCTGACCGCCCTTACCTTTGGAAGGATGGGGTGGGGTGATTTGGCCCACAAATCAATGCATGTTTTCAGTCGTCCAATCAGAAAGGGGAAAACGGAACTACAAATGGCAGTCAACTCAAACAGGAAGCCCTTCAAAAATGGTTTGTGGACAAAAGCTCCCCAAAGCAAAAATCACAGCTTCAAATGGACATCTCCACCCCAGGGCTGTCCGAGCTACAACCCTAGCGACAGAGTGTGACTTTCAATTGCTATGAGTGAAACCTTTTCAGTTCACACCCACTAGCCTTGCACAATCTCATTGTGTTGGCAATTGGTGAAGCTCCAAAGATTGCACCTGCTGGTCACACCTTTGCCTCCTTAGGTGCGAAATCCCGAGGTTGCACTTGCGGTCGCATTCTTCCATGCTCGCAGGTGTAAAATCCCGAGGTTGCTTGCGGCCTCATTCTTGCATGTTCACAGGTGTAAGCTACAACCGCCATTCAACTGGGTGCTGCGAGTAAAACAATTTGCATCGCCTTCTGGTTTTCACTGGGGTAAATTCCAACCACTGTGGGCTGTTTAGCAGTCGGATGCAGTCGGTCAATAAGCCCGCCTCCTCTGCTGTAAGCACGTCGCCCATGCGGGTGAGCACATGCTTGAGCTCCTGCCAAAGTGCCCAAACACCCTTAAAGCCCCCGGAGCCCGGAAGGTCTTGAAGGAGGCTTCTTAGAAGTTCTGATACAAAGGTTTTGAGAACCTGATTGACAAATCACAATGGACTGCGCCCCCTTTCAATCAGGTCCAGAATGCAGGCTGTCTGCTTGATGAGCCTATGATTGAGCACCCTTTTTTGCCTCAGTGGGACGGGAAACCACAAGGAGACCATCTATTTTGACTCGCTGAAGTATGTCTCGCGCAGGATCGCGTGCGCTTTGGTTCCTTGACCATGATGAAGCCGTCCCCTTGTCGGTCGAAGACTTTGAGCGCATCCTGTCACAGAAATTCGGAGAACAACAAAACGCGCTCAGACCAGGGGTGGGCCCCTTGTTTCAAAATGAAATGTCTGAACCTAGAAGGGGTTGTCATTGAAGGGTTCGCTGGTGGATACAGGTGCCCAATTCACCTCACGCCTGGTTGGATCAGCCGAAGCACCCCCCCAAACCCCGCCCTACCTGTGCAAGAAAACAACATAAGGAGGGACCCTTATTTGCACCCGTCGAAAACCAACGTGGGAGGATAGCAAAACACAAGCCCCAAAGACTGTACCCAATATCCAAACCCTGATTCAGAGCTGCAAACAATTGGAGCCATGGGCAGGTTGTGACTCTTCTTGGCCCCCAAAGAGAACGACTAGGCTGCAATAGCTACCCTCCCCTAAGCTTCAGCTGACGCTTGGTCCAAGCGTCGTTGAGCTCTTCGTAGGGATCTCGGCTGACCATCTTGGACATGAGGTGCAGGAACTCCTCGCGTCATGCCCCCAGACCTTTCCAAAGCTCTCAGGAGCCGGCTCCTTTGGGGGGCAGTTCAATTCTAAGGTAACCATGCATGGACGTCTTGAAGCTGGTGCCACCACAAACTTGACCCAAACATGGGAACAACTAACATCGCCCCAAATTTGAGGTAAGTTTGGGGGTGGTGTGTTTGCCCTAGTGATTCAGACAGTGGTGGAAGCCCTCAAAGACTGCTAAATGCAAGGGTGCGGTTGCGCGTTTTGTGCTAGTTACGCAGCCAATCGAGTGGACAGCCAAAGGCATGCCGGCCTCCGCTCGAAGGACCGAGGAGCACTTTACAAGGGGTCCGGAAGGGGGTTTGTCGCCAGAGATTCACTGATTCACCCCATCGTTTTGGGCCAAAACATGCCCAAAAGAAACGGGTTTTCAAGCGGTGCATGGACCACCCGGTAGGCTTGAACCTCGTTCCCTTTTGGATTTTCACAATCGGGGCTTCTCTGTGGCTTCCAAGCCGTCCTCGAAGTCCAGCTCGCCTCAAGACGCAAATGGGAAGGGCTGGGGAGTGTTTGTTTTTCAAGCTCCGGCCGCGTTGTTTGGTTGTTTTGGGACGTCTTCACGTTGCAGGGTGCCGGAAAAAGTGGGTTGCAGTGGGTGTCCCTTCTCTTTTGGTCGATTTGGAAGGGAAACCTGGCGCCAAAAAGAAACAGGGCACTGGAAGTCTGGAGTTGTGGCAGATGCAGTGGTTCACTACGAATCGCAACGGCTCGATAGGGGGTGATTGGAGCTCTTTCTTGAATTGCCCCCTATTCACATAGGTAGTCACGAACTCGCTGCATCCAGGCGGCCATTGCCATCCTGAGAGAGGAATCAAGGCTTCCAAAGCGCACTCCAAACAGGGAACCCGAAAACCTCGAAGAACTGCCCCTTCGGCCACTGCTTCAAAAGCACGGCAAAGCTTTTTGACCCCCTTTTGAGACGAACCAATTCTCCTCCTGCTTGAAGGAGAGGACCCCTTAGGTTCCTTCCGCTCATTTGACTGGGGGTAAGTGGGTGTCTCAAGAACGGGGAGCGAGCCCACTTTGGGATGGCGGTAAAAGGGAAACTAAAACCAACATCTGCGGGCAAAATGGGTAGCGGGTGAAACTGTCCTGCTTGTGTGTGGAGTTTTTCTTAGCCACGTCTATCTTGCACAAGCTGCTTTAACAAACAAGGGCCCCCAGCCGCAAGGCACATTGCTGTGGGCTGACGCTGTTTTGGCGGTACACGTTAGCAATCTTTCTTTGGGGTGACAGGTCCAAAGCATACCACTCGCCTTGCATTCAACTTCGCTCGGGGGCCTCAGTGGCAGTCTCGCCCACAACAGTATTGTGCCCTTTGCTTCAGGGGTTAGGACATTGCAACCGCCAAGTGTTCCCTTGACCGGAGGAAGTTGACTGATACTGTGGATGGACAATCCCTGCGCCAGTTGGATGAAATTTTCTGGGATAAACCACCCAATAACTGCAGGATGTTGTCCATCTACAGCCACGACCCGCTTGTAGGAGGTTGTGGGATTTTGTCCGCAGCGCAGAAGTGGGCACCAGTGACCCCTAGTGCGCGAGGTCTTGATTTCTTGGTGTCAAAACGCATCGACCGCCGCGCATGGTTGGCGGTCACCCTATTTCAAACACCTGTCCCACCAGTTGCCGAGGTCACAAGCAATTCCATCGGGCAAATGTTTTTGTACCCCCCAAACAGGATGAACGAGAGCGCTTTGAAGTGGCTGGCCCCCGAATCTGATTCGTGGCGAATGCTCGGCACGAAGCTCAACAAAACATCAGCTGAACCTCGCCTGGCCCCCCCCAAAAAATCACAGGCAAGCATTTTGGACGACTTCCCTCCCACGAAATGCAACCGCTATGGCTGAGTGGAAGTAGATGGCACAATTCTCCGGAGAAGGCCATGCCCTTTACAGACAAATTGCGCCGCTCACCCTGGGCCCCTGTTCCCCCGCCGCAAAATACATCCACTTCAGGGGGCCCACTGGCCCACTACGAGAACAGATTCGCATTTGGATGGCCCTGCTTTTCAATACCCCACGCGCCAAGAAGTGCATTGGGTGTTGGTCAAAATAGATGGGTTCGTAGCTAACAAAACAAACTGCACCACAATGCTGTCCCCATGTTGCCTTGTCAAACTGCGGTGACTCCCAAAACGCTTCCCTAGCCAGCCCAACTTTTTTTTTGTTTTTTACCATGTCCCAAATCCCAAGTGCCCTTAAAAAAAAGCAGCCGTTCCCCCAACTGTTCTTTCCTTCCCATGTCCCAAACCCCGTGTTCTCAAACCGCAGTGGTTGCTGTCACCCCAACTTCTTGCGTCCTTAAAACGCAGTGGTTGCTATGGTTCCCCGTCCTTTACGGAACCATCCCCACATATAGTCCCGTCTGCTTACGGAACCCGAGGGCTGACCCCAGCGCCGACCCCATGACGCCGAGCTGACGCATCCGAGGCATTCCGAGGCGCTCGGTCCACCTCGTTGATCCACTGCAGCAGCTCGTCGTCCGCGGGGCACGCGCCGAGGCACCGCATGGCTGTGCCAAGCTCCGTGGTGGAGATGGAGCCCCCGCCGTCCAGGTCCTCGAGGCCCCGCTGGCCCGGAACCGTCGTCCGAAAAATGGGCCCCGGCGGCCCGCGGGTCCGGTGGGGGAGCCCAGACATGTGGATGGCTGGGCGACATCCATGAGGCATGGCTGAAACCATGGACGCATTTTGTTGTTGGGTAATTTTAACGGGGGGATCGAAACATCATTCCAGGGTTTGTGAACGGTGGTGCAAGATGTCGTCCATCCGCAGTAGGTAATTACCGCAATAGCTAACCCTCAAGTTCCTATGTGTTGAGTTTGTTGTAAGGGTGGCTTTCTTCAAAATCCTACAGCGAAATGGGGAAGTACAATGCTAGTTTGCTGCTCAAAAAGGTCAGTTGGCCAGTTGACTAGTTTGCTGGTTTGTTTGTTAATCAGTTAGCGTGGCAGTTGCATGTGATTTGGTGCCAACGTTAAGCATGGGGAGGGTGATGATTTACATTCCTTTCGTTGATTCGAATTGCTATGAATCATGGGAAGTATGGAATGCTCAGGCCGGGAGCCCTCATGGGAGCCCGCTTTCAATGGCAAACCACCCCCCTTCCAACCCAAAATGACATGGAACAGCTGCGAATCTGAACGCTTGCCAAAAAGCGACGCTGTTTGATACTTAGCCCCAAAAAAGACTCCTTTTCCAATGAGGCTTGGCTCTTTAGAGCCACCTGAAGCTGCAAAATTGATCCTTGCTTCTGCCGTCCAGGCGGGAATGGTTTGAAACCGTGAGGAAAAATGATGGGCGCTTAGCGGTTAAGATGGCGTGACAGCCGGCAAGTGACAAATACCTGGATATGCCGACTAGTTTGGCTGCCTCTGACCAACTGCCTGAAACCAGCCAAGCTAGATCACCAGTGCAACCTGTTCATCCTGGCTGAATCGCCGCAAAGCAAGAGCAACTGCACTAGATCTTAAACATTCGCTTGACTGCCAGTAAATCTCCGGGTTGAGGGTCATGCAGGTCATGGTACGCTTGGAAAATTGCAGCCCAGCGTCATAATCGTCGAAGGCCGCTTTGTACCTAGCGACGCTCCCCCCCAAAAAAAAACCGCCCGAGTTTCGTTCCAAATGCTCCTAGCTGTTTGAGTCAGCCAGTGAGCAAGGGAGGGGATGATCATATAAAAACCGAATGCTTTCTTGCCATTGGTCATTGGCAGCCAAAGCTCCAGAAGCAAGCTTGGATGTGTCTTTGCGGATCTCCCCCCCCGTAGGATATCAAACAACATACAAAGGATCGCCAGCAAGAATAAGAACAGGTGGAAGAGACCAGAAAACGTTTCCAGCCCGTGCAGCTGGCTGAATTCCTTGCCACGCAGCTCCGCAATCTGCTCCTCCGTGAAGTACTCCGCCATGCTCACGCCTCAAGCATATACTAATATTACTGATTCAGAGTCGTAGCAAGGGGATCCAATGCAGCCAAAGAGTGACCATGGCGAACTCTTCGTTTCTATTGGAGGCCATTGAGGGCCAATGGCATTGAACTTCCCATAGCGCAAGTTGACTCTGAATGCCAGTGCCCAGCACCCAGCCGGGCCCTTGAAACGCGCCGTGACGCAATGCAACGCCAAATCCTGGGGCTGAGATTCGGGCGCGCGTGCGGGCGCGGCGCGCGTGCGGGCGCGTCGCCCGGCCAAGGCGTTTACTTGAGCCGAAGCCTCGATTCAGAGGGTATGAGGACCCAGGCCAGGGTGGGCCTGGACTGACACTACTACAGGTGTTCCAAAGGTTTGAGAGGTTCCAACCACGAAAACCCACCGATCAAGATTGACCTGAAACAAACTGGGTTTCAAAACTTGGGACCTGCACAAACAAATGGCCAAATCGCTCTTCTCCTTGTGGCTTCCTGATCTATGAATGAGTCCTTCACTGGAAAGTTGTCGACGCGCAGACTTCACGAGCTAAAACAAGTCCGGAACAGCTGACCGATGCCCAATTGCGAGCCTGATGTTTGTCAATGCCCTGTCTGCTTCTGCAAGCCTGTCCCTACCAAATCTCTCCTTGGCCGGGTAGCAAAAACCCGTCTGGCCTTTGCTGCTGATGAACAGGACTGAACCACATTCCAAGGACATTGAAGAAATTCCCCAGCAAATGTGCCTGAAAACTTGGCGTCTCTTTGGCCAGGTACCTTGAAAGATACATGGAGGCCAATAACACAACACCCAACTGCAACCTGATTTAGAAGATCTACATCCTCAATCAAATATTGGACCTGAGCTCGGTGCAAACCACCAAACTGCGCCAGACTCAGGCCTTCCAAACGTCTGCTCGCTTTTTAGCCTGCCAACCTGTTGCTCCCTTTTCGCTGGTGGCCAGGGAAACGCGAAGGACCACAACGAGAGGCTCGTTGAGCCTCAGCCAGCCAGCCACACTGGCGAGCCCTGGCGAGCCCTGGCTCCTGGCGGTCCGCGTGGAGCCCGCCGACCTCGCGCGCGGGAATTGAACCCCAAGGCCCTTGTCTGGGCCTTTAAGTGGAGAGCTTAGAATAAGTTGGTACCAACTTTTTTCAGCTTAGTCTATTTGAGTAGGGGAACCCTCCCCCTGAAAAAGTTGGTAAAAGGGCACTACTGGGGGACCTAGTTGTTGGCCCAAAACGAAGCATCGCAAGCCATCTGATGGGCAAAACGAACTCCGCTGTCAAGGTACAGGGGGGGGTTCCCCATCTTTCATGTTGTTTCTTTTCTCTTTTTTTTTTGTGGGGGGGGGGGGGAACTCCCTTTCTCAAAAAGGTAACCCTAACATCAAAAAACGCATTCTCTGCAATAGCCCCTTGGCTTTTCCAGTGCCTATGGCCGGACCTGCACTGCCAACCCTTGGCCCGGGGGCGAAAAGCCGACGGTTCTTTGCAGCCGATGAACAGCCCGCCACAAATCTCAGAACATTGACTCGGTTGCTTTCTGCTCCCCTGCTAAAAGTTTAACTTTTAGTGGTTTGGTGGAAAAAACCATTGGTTGGCAAAAAGTTAAAGTCCTAACAGCCAAGCAACATGCACCAAAGTTGAATAACTGCCCCTAGCAAATCTGTCCGAACACTTGGCATCCCGTTGATGCCGCTCCGGATTTTTGCATCGCAACTGCCTTGAAGCAGGGAAGCTTGGGAGACCATTTTCGGAGTTCGGAAGACGCGCTTTTGGGGTTCCTTTTTAATCTGCGAGGGGGGGAACTAGAAAAGGTAGGGTGAGATCACTGGGAGCGAAAACTGACTTGGACAACTGAAGCCGATGTGACTCACAATTGGTCGAAGCGTCTTCCTGAAAGTGAAATGACTTGGAGCCATTCGGGGCAAAGACAATGCCAACTTCGGCCTAAAAATGGATTTCTTAAGGGAGCATAAGATCAACATTGAGCGGCTCCCGACTTGAAAAAGGAACGAACGCTGCCAATGAAGACCTCACACTGAGCGCTTGCTTTTGCAAGAAAACCAAGCAAAAAAGAACAACCCTGCTGGATGCACCCAATTGCACCGAAACGCATGTGACCGTACTGGAAACAAACAATTGGAGCCTACGGATTGAATCCACTCCACAAAGAACTAGATCCAATTTGTTCTCCGCCCAAGTCACTAGTAACTGCGAAGGGCTTGCGCTTTGCTCCTTCAGTTCTGCCAGTTCGTTTGCAAATGGGCTTCAGTACATCGCTGTCTTTCAAGAACACCAAGAAGTCTCTCCTCAGGAACCTAGACACCCAACTGGTCAAGAAATTGTAGCTCGATCGACTGGATCAAGATGGTTTGCCAGCCAGTTGGATTTGTCAACCAACCTGAAAGGGTACCCTCAAATAGAACACACACACACACAAATTGTAGCTCGATCGACTGGATCAAGATGGTTTGCCAGCCAGTTGGATTTTCAAGCCAACCTGAAAGGGTACCCTCAAACAGAACACACACACACACCAGCAATTCGTATAAAATCACTTGCTGAGTGGATGGCCCAAAAAAAGTTTAAACTTTATATTTACCACCAAAATGGTCTTCCCAAAAAGTTTAAAGTTCATGAACTCAGGAAGTCAGTAAACCGCCAACTCCGCCAATTTCACCTGGCGTGGCCTGTGTCCGACTCCGACTCCGGACTCCACCCGGGCCCCGTCGGCTCACTGCCAGGAGGCGTGGGCCGGCTGCTGGGCCGACTGCGAGTGCTAAGGTGGCCACATGAACCTCACGTCCGAAGGCCAAGACCACCATCCTAGATTCCTTACCCTCACTCCCACTAACATGGCACGCAGAGGGTCCCTTAAAGAGAGTTATCTTCCAGGTACCCTTTTCACAAATGCTGTGTTGGTTGAAGGGATGGTAACTTAACACATTCCGGCCAAATATGGAAACCTGACTCAAATCAGTTAGGGCTCCAGGTCACCCCCTTGTAGGGGCGTCCTCTTTGATCTTAAGCTTTTCGGTTGGGAAGGAGATGACCGCCAATCTGTTGGTTTCTCCAAATCCCTCAAACCCACGGAAAGAGATGGAAAGAGTCTCGGACATGCCAGGTCTCGGAGTCGATACTTTGGAGCCTCCAGCTTCCACCCCAAGGCAACCTTCAGGGTTTTCGCCCGGGTAAACCAGAACTTGTTGCTCAGAGATTGCCCGATCCAAAGTTGGACATCCTGGGCTTGGGCATTCTATCTTCATGTTAACCCTGGATTGATACGGCCCCTGGTGAACTTCTAGGGGGGGTGCTCTTTTACTGCGAACCCTTCACTTTTGTGGGTGACACATCCCTCTTCTTAGGGTGGAATTATGAAAAGGACCCTACCACAAAAAAAAAACAAGAAAAGCGCATTGCGCAAGCGCCAGGCCAAGGTTTTCTCTCGCGCGCGCAGGTCAAAGCTCCCATTCAACCTTTGCCAGCTGCAGATGTGAAGTTTCCTCCAGACCCAGCTGCAAGGCAGAAGATGCAGCCAAAAACTTGCGGGCTGAGCGCTTCAGCTTGGTCAGCTGCTCCAACCATTGGCCCACCTTGTTTTGGATGGCCTGCTTGGCATTTCGGATCTGCTGCCTTGGCTCCATCCGAAATGCCAAAGCTTAACAAACATAGGTGGCCTTTTGGAAAAATAGATGGCCCTGGTAAATGGAAGAAACCCCACCTAAACCAGTGCCATCTATTTTTAATCAAACTAAATTAAAAAGGACCAAAGGCTTGCCGTTCTTTGTGGGCAATTAAGTCGTTTGGCAAGCAGCTAAAGTCTAGAGATCCAGCCAAATCCGGTGGGACACCTCCTTTTTTGGGATTGACAATTCTGAGCGAAACCAACCAAAACCACGGACGATTTCTGGGAAGAGATCCAAAACCAATGGGAACCCCAGATTAAGAACACATCCTCCTTTGCTGTTCTTTGTTTAGGGGGGGTAAGGATTCCCGCTCAAAGGGGCCACCCGCCATTCAAAATCAACCAGTTGCTTTAACCAAAAAAATAGCCGACAAGCTTCGGCATTCCTTTCCACTCCTGCATCCACTCGCAGTGGGACGCCCCCTCCACGTAGATGGTGTCTATGTCGGGGCGCGGGCTCACCAATAAAGACAGCGCATGCCAAGGGTCGACCTCGCCGTTGGTGAACACTACTCTTGACCTCAGCGGACCCAAACATCAAAGGTTGACCTTTGGGGACCTTGATTAAACTGAGCTGTCCGTTTTCTGTCCCCCCGCTAAAAGTGTAACCTTTAGTGGGCCAAATGGAAAACCCCACTAAAGACTAAAACACTAAAAAGTTAAGGGGATGGCTGGGAGCCACCAAGTAAACAAGGACCAAGCAGAAAACCCAAATAAGAATATAAAAAGGCCGATATCGCTTCGGACAACTGAGTGACCCATTCGGGAAGTCTTTGCCGCCATAAAATTGGTTGGTCCGCTCGATGTTCTTGCGGACTTCGTCCGGCGGAATCCCGAAGAGAGTCTCGCACATGTCCAGCCAAAAGCCGAGGTCGTTAAATCCTTTTGTCCATGGGCAGTTAGAGCCTTCTTGGCATGTCATGAAGTTTCCCCACTCAGTGCAGACCTGATACTCCCAGATGCGATAGAACCTTACCAAGCCACGGCCTTCAACACTGAGCTCATTCGAAAAGCCGAGCCCGATGAGAAGAAAAAAACATGTCCCACCCTTGGCTGGCTTACTTTCAGGAAGGTCTACAAAAAATGGGGCAATGTTGTCATCTGATTATCACCCCCCCTCTCAAGGTACGGGAATGCTTGAAAAACCGCGGGGGCGTTTAATCAGATGACACCAAGCGCCCAGTGCTGATGCAGCCCTCCATGCTGGGAGTCTGCCAAAGGAGAGGAGGTGTTCACTTTCTCCGTGAGCTTCAGTGTGTCCAGCCAGGCATCCCAAGACACGTCGGCGCACTCCGTTGCTCCCACCTCTGCCTGTGCCAAAACTTGCTGAGATAGGTAGGGAATGAGGGAATGACCCCTCACTATCCCTGATTTCCTTTAAGACCCTCAGGTTCATTCCCACACTCCCTATCGCGCCGGCAATCTGAGCCCTTGCGCAGGGATTTGTTAGGCCCATTCTCCTGAAAATTTGCCCCACAAGTTGCATGTTCTAAGAAGGCCTTTTTGATATGCAGGACCTTCAGCGAGTTCTCTTGCAGCCAGCTGGGTTTCCCCTTACTACAAGAACCAGGGCTTCGAATCCCAACAAATTACGTCTTCTTCAGCCATTCCAAGCCGCTCATGGTAAGCTCGGTCCCCATCCACATGACTACTAGTAATCATTACCTGAAAACCCGAACCAAGTAAGGCTCACCTGGTTGCCTGAAGTCTGACAAAACTGGGATGCCCTCAGATCCCCCGCTAAAAGTTCAACTTTTAGTGGGTCAAACGGAAACGACCACTAAACACTAAACGGATCTAAAAAGCTAAGGAACCGGATGGTTGGGAGCCACCTTAAGAAAACCATGGCATTTTCCATCCCAAGTTGCCGCCTCCTGCAGGTGGTGAAGCCGAATCACCGCCTCCAAGTCACTGGATGTCTCGGCTCGCAGCCTCGCCAAAGTGCTGCAGAGAAGGCCAACCTCAGCTGAGTCATAATCAAAACCTGGTACAAAAATGGTCTACCCAGAACCATGTAAAGAATTAGAAAGGCGGCTGCAACTATTTCCGGCTGGGTCGTTCCCTTACTAACCTTCATCTACCCAGGTTTTGATTGTGGTTCACCTCAGCTCGAAAGTACCGGGCAGAACTTTGCCCGAGTGCCATCAAGCTGCCTTGCGTAAAAACGATCCTTGCCTTTCATATCCTGTTGCCAGGTGAACAATTATATTGGTAGCTTCCCAATTCTGAACCCAGGGATCCTCCTTTTGGGAGTGCAAAAAATGCACTCCCAAGTAGACATGGGGGCAGAACAGCCCGAAATCTCTCGGGCTACCTTCCCCATTCTTTCCAGGGATCCTTCTTTTCAGGAAAGCAGCAAAAACTTAGGGGAACCAGCCGGTTTTGGAGAAGAACAAAACAACGGTTGAAAACTTACCCCTTAAAACTCCAAGCCCTGGGGAAGTTAATCTTTTACAGACATATAGCCCATGTTACCCCCAAAATGTTGAAAAGTTGTGGTTTAAAGAGGTAAGAAAACAATGGGGAATCAACCCCTAGAAAATCACCCTGGTCTGCTGAGGTGACTGAATTGGTCAACTGGCGGACAAAATCGCATGGCCAACTCACTGGGCCAGCAAGGGCCCCCGAAGCTTATCCCACCGCACCAGGACATGCACCTATGGGCAACCAGGTGGGTGTTTTATATTATGTTGTTTTGTTATGTGCGGGCGAAAGCTATATGCGCTGCTATTATAAAGCTTCTGATCGGGGCGCAAGTCAAGCAAAGCGAAGTGCACAGTTGGGCACATTGAGCGACAGGGATATATGTTGGAGTGAATGAAATTCAGGAGACCAACCCATGCCCTTCCCTGAGACACAGGGCGTCAGGCCTTCGGCCAAACCGCCAGGATCCCAAATGAGCGCCCTCTTTCTCATTGACGCTGGGTTCTAGGTGTAGATGTGCAGAGGCATTGCCAGAAACTTCATAAACCAACTAGTCTAGGAAGGTGGTTGAGCAACTTGGGGGCCTTCCCAGAAAAGTGTTCTCCAGGAGGCTGGGTACAACCCCCATTCCCACGTCCCGCGCTCCTACAAAACGCCAATTGAAACAAAAGGGAAAACACACACACACACACAACACGGAATGAAAGCAAAAAAACAAAAACACACAAGCCAAAACAAGACCACAAATCCAAGCAAATCCAAAAACGAAAGCAAAGGACACCAGAATGCACAGCAAAGCGACAGAACAACCGAAGCAACACAGCAACACCAACCAACACCTCATGCCAAACCCCTCACGTTTAGGAACCGAGTTGTGCGAGGAATCGAGTTGCATTGCAGCTGGTAGAGCTGCATCGGTTGCTGTTGTACCTGGGCGGGGGGGGGGGGGATCCCTGGCGTTATGAGTGTATCAAAGCCAAGCCAAGAGACTTAGGATACGTATGATCAGTGGCCGATTCAAGGAAAGGGGCGCCCTTTGGGCGAATCATTTTGGCTCCACCCGAGTCGAGCTGGGGAAAAGGGACCAATAAGTTTGTGCCACGTCATTTCCAGAGACATTCCCCTTTTGGGGTGCCATGTTAATTTGCAGGAAGGTATGTGACCCCTTCAAAAGAGCCCAGAAAAGAGTTGGTGATGTTTGAGCCAGTCACCAGATCACGGATTAAAGCCCAGCCACAGGTGATACCAGCGACCGGGTGTTCAATGAAATGTCCGCGGGGAAAAAAAAACACCAAAAAACAGGTAATCAAAGCACTGCCGTTTGGCTTCTGGTATGATAAAATCGAGCAAATGTCTGCCGCTCCCCTGAAAGATAAAATAAAATGAGCTCACCATGGTGAAGGTCCTTTACTTGGGGTACATGAGTTCAGGTTTTAGAGTTGCTGCATATTTTTTGCAGACAAAGAGCAAAAACGAGTTGGTTCAAAGGTTGTTGTCACGCAAGGAGCTTTAAATATGTACCTCTGTATCACCCTGTATCCACATTCACTCTAAGGCTCCGAGGGTTGGTTCTGTATCCTTCTCTTCAAACACCCATGTTCCCTGTTTGTTGGGTCCCTCTCTGCGGAAATACTGTGGATGGACAAAATTCAATTCGCACCACCTAAGAAACCGTGGAATGATGATTCAACTGCAAATACCAACCAGCAATGGCTTCAACCATGCTTTCAAAGTGGTGCAGGATTTTGTCCACCCACAGTATGATTAATATCTAGCACCCAAAGGCAGGTTGCAAATAAACCAACTCAATCACAACCACAGCAAACACCGGTACAACAAACACCTTATTCGCTCATTGCAATATTTCGGGCATCAACCTTACCCACAACAAGTGCACTTGTTCCATTTCCTTGTGGTTGCCCTTTGTCTTTCCCTTTTGCCCTTTCAAAACCACCCAACAAGTGTGACCTGCAAAGGCACACTTTTTGGGGGAGCGTTGGCTCTCCGGTGCACGGTCAGAAATGGCTTTGGGAGTAAGAGGAAGTGTACCAAATATGAGAGCTTGCACATGCACTACAGCTAATTGGTGGAGGCAGTCTATTTTCTTGGATGCCTTGTTGTGACTCCCCCTTCAAATGATCCATATTGAGAAACACCTTTCTACCCGGCCAAACCTCTGTGACGAAGCAGCTGGGTGGTGGTGACCAGCCCCATGCCTGCCCAGCCTGCCACATTCTTTCGGACCTGCGCGCGGGGAACATGTTAGGGGACTTTCAGGTTACCGGGAAAAGAAGCTATTCCCTCATTTCCTACTGAAAACCAAAAGGGAGCTGAAATATGTTAACTTGTCTTGAAGTGTGGTTCCCTGGATTCCGGAAAACGCCGGTTTTTCAAATACTGTGGATGGACAACAAGCAGGCACCCGCAGGGATGGGAAAGCCGGCCAAAGCAAGTGGATTTGTTTCGTAGACAGCAGTGCTTCCCTCATTTTGCGGGAGCCAGCATGGTTTTGGTCTTTCCGGTTCCCCTGCTTCAGGGTAGTTTCAAAGGGGTTCAGTTTCCAGAAAATCTGTGCAAACAAGTCTCCAGCCCTGTTCAAAAAGGGAGCCCAACAGGTTGTTCAGAAAGCGTTTTTTCTCGGAAAACCCAAGGGAAACAAGAAAAAGAAGGGGGTGTTTGTGTCCATGGCCCATACCCCAGAAAAAAAAGACAAATATCCAAAAACCATTTGTGGGTATCCACTCAAAGACCTCTGCTTGCAAGAGTCCCCTGGAAAGCACGAAAATATTCCCAGAAGTGATTCATCACTTCCTCAGTATATTGGCGAAACAAAGTCCGCAGATGTTGCTTGCCACTGAAATTGTCTTCCCCAAAAAGGGCAAATATAAATATAAACATGTCTCTAGGATCCCAAGACCTTATCTATGAGGGCCTTTGGCCCCAAACTCAAAAGACCTGAAAAGAAAAAATGTCTTGGGAATTTAGGGAGAAGCAAATGGCTGGGGAGCTGCCGGGAAAAATTCGCCGCCCGCCTCCAGCGGGTTCTTCCCGCAGAGGTGGAACTGCTGCTCTAAGAACCGGCGGCCCTCCGAACTTCCCAAGCGCCGCGCCGCCTCGAAAACGGGCGACGCGGAAGCACTGCGCGGGGGATCAAAACCCGAAGAATTCACTCATGCAGGGGCAGGGTGGGGGCTGGAGCAGGGTGGGGGCCTGGGGCAAGGATGTGCGCCATGCATCCACTACACCATTGTCTTAGGCGATCAGGCACTACCAGGCTGTACACCTCTCTTGTGGCCGGACTTTGACTTGGCCTTGGGGGCCTGCTCGAGGCCATCCACCCATTCCTCCTACCTCTCCGTCAGCTCAGCCATCGCCACCACCTGGCCAGCGACTGCGTCGCACTCCTCCAGCAGGTACTTCAGTGCTCGCTAGTTGCGCAGCTTCAGCCCAAACGTTCGCGATGTCCGTCCGAAGCTCTTCCGTATTGGGAGTTGCCGGCCTCACCTTGCCCGTCTCCAGACTGGAGCTCGCGTCCTTGACACTGCTGCATCTCCGTGTAGGCCAACTGGGCGCCTCCCGCTCCACCGTCGCATCCCATCCAGCAGCGGGTCCACCTCCTCATTCTTGAGCAACTTCTGGTAGATCTGGAAGACCATCTCCAAGATCTTCGCCACCTTGTCGATGACCGCCGCCCCTGTCTGCACCTGGATGGCCTGCGTGTTCCGCGTGTAGGTGTTCAAGCCCTTGAACTCCTTCTCACGCACCTTCCCAAGTGCAACCTTCACCTTGCACTGCGATTGGCTCTGCACCATCATGCCCCTCATTGCCGGCAAGGCCCTCCACAAACTTCTCAAAGAAGCCTCACCTCCGTCTCCGTGTTCCCGGCGGTTGCCACCTTCACCATCGGATCCGCACCAACCGCACTCACCACAAAGACAGACTGGGGCGGACGAGCCAAGTATGCCTTCTGGGCCGCGTTCTTCTGACCTTCTGTTTTCACCTGACGTTTGGCTCTCTCCTCAGCTGCAGCCTCCATCATGCTGCTCTCTTGCTAAGCTGATGCTTGCCTCCTCATGGCTGCCCAACAGATCCATCGCCTCAGACCTTTCCTTCGTCAACTAAGTCAATCGCCAGCCTCTGACAACTGCTTTAAAGCCTGAATCTGTGCAGTGCTTCATGCCGCTTCCCCTGATTGATTACCCCGTCAATCATCTCATCTCAATCATGTGGCATGCCAACCACCCAGCATGTCCAAGACCATCTGCCAACACTTGCGTTTCCCATGCAAACGTTGAACGAACCACCCGCTTCGGATTTCCACGCCGCTGGTGTCCAAGATGCAGTCTGCCCTTCTTCGAGAGCGTCTGTTGTGACACCGACCAGGTTCCCGGCCTGACTTCCCTCCCGCTTGGCATTCGCAAAAGCTGCATCGGTGTGCAAACAAAGCCTCATGTTGCTGATTGGAAATGCTTGACTGAATGACCCACTCCAAATCTGCATGCTGCTTTGCTCGCTTGACCACATGTGCAACTGTACGTGCTTGCTCCAAAGTAGGGCTAGGAACATCTGCTGACCCATACTCACTTGCACTGCCAAGTCCGGGTGGGTCTCCTTCGCGACGCGCAGAGCCGCTGCGAGCACTGAATTTCGGCCTCGTTGGCCAAAACTGTACCTGGATCCTTGCTGCGCAGCTGTGGCTCTTGCGAAAAGGAAAAGTCTCGCTGAGCAACGTCACTTGATGGCCGCGTCAAACGTTTTGCCCCTTCCCCGGTGAGAACATCATCCATATGCGCCCCCAAAACTTGATTATCGGATCTGCCTCCAGACCTGCCACTGGAGGACCGGCGGATAGTCTGCGCTTGTAATATCCAGAAAATTCTTCTGATGAGGATTGCTCCCGCCGACTTCTGGGTATAGATTTGTGGCCGCTAGTCTCAAGTCCCTGGCCAGAACACGATCCTCCTCTCGCTCCTCCAGCGTTCGCAGCCGCAATTGTTCTGGCACGTTCTGGCGAGCATTTGGATCCAGGCACGGCTGCCCAAAAATTGCCTCCAGCCCTCAATCTGGGATACCACAGTCCACGCAGCTACATGCCTGAGCTCCGTGGCGGGCGTGGCCGGCTGTTCAGAGCAACTCTTGCTGCTTTGCAGTCAGCAGCCTCTATAACTGCCTTGTGTGCAAATTGTCGTACCAGATGAGCCCGGGCCGCTTCCGCGTCTTCCAGGATGGCTCCATTCGGGTTGGGGTCTGGTCCCGAAATTTCCGGATCTCACCCAAGCACCAGTGGTACGGGCTGTGCCCCGTACAGTCGCGTCCAGGATTGCCCACTCATTCTCCCGAAAAGGGGTTATGTGCTGCAAACCACTTGTGCGACAAACAACGTTCAGGGTCCGCAGGGTGGTGACATTGCCAGCAGGTCCGGTGGGCTCTTGCTGGTCTCGCCAACTTCTTTCTCCAGTCCCATCTGTTGCTGATGTCGCACACGTCCTGGCTCTCGACTCCGATCTTGCCCCCCTCCTCCATGGGAACTGGGCATCCACCTCAAAGTTGATAAAGCGCATGGCGCGGGACCTCGTGGATGGCTTCTCGGCGAGCTTCGCCTCATGCCACTCCACTCAGCCGGCTGCTGTCCTCACTCGCGCTGGACCGCCATCGCCTACCTGAGAGTGCGAGGTGTGCGGCTCATCTTCCCCTGGCGGACCTCGATGCCATGGAGGAAGAAGCCGATGCGCCCCCTCCGTCTTGCCACATAGACCTCCTCGGTTGCACATCCTCGCCATGAGGCCACGCCATGTACACGTAGTTCACGTTGCTGCCACTGTGCCCAATCTGCTTTCTCACTCTCGCCTCCAACTTCTTCGCATCTGGTTTCGGTTTTGGTGGGAGCCCCCGCAAGATGCATGACAGCAGCACCTCAATGGCATCCTGCTCTTCCACCGGCTCCTCGCCCTCGAAATCGAACTCCTCCGCGGCCAGGACCGCCTGCGTGAAGCCCTCGTCGGCTTCCTCCGCGTCCAGCGCAGCTTCCATGGCATGCACACCTCGAGGTTGATCCGGGTAGGTCATCCTCAAGCTGCGTTCTTCGTAGCTCTGCCTGGCTGCCGCCAAGATCACCGTACGCTTCTCCAAGGTCACCTTTGCAAACCTCAACAGCATGTACCCGCGCGCAGCGGACGGAAAGGGTATGCCTTCCGCTTCAGTCGCTGCGAACGCTGCTCTCACCTTGCCTGTGAAATTCGCTGTTGTCTCCCCTCGGTCCACCTTCAGGTCAAAGACGGTGACCATCACCCCTCCGATGCGGTCATGCTCCTCCTCCCCGAAGTACCTCAAATCCAACACTTCGTAGATCACCTCCTGCTCCTCCAAACCTCGCCGTATCCACCTGGTCGAAGGCTCTGAGCGCTGTCCCGTCCAACAAGGTGTACAGGACCGACCCATAGGCCTTGGCCCTCTGCACTGTGAGGTATGCTCTGCTCGCGCTGCGCCTTGTCCATCTTCGCGAAGTCACCCTGGCCCTCGCTCCCCGCTAGCAATTTGACCGCGCAGCAATGGCTCAAATGCCTGCCTGTAGCTCCCGGGGCATGGCGCCCAACCTACATAGTCGACAGTTTCCTTGAACCGTCATGAACATACACATGCATGGCTGGGAAAAACCAAGGGAAGTCCAGTAGTCATAGATTCCTTTTAAAACCAACAGTGGAAAATAGCAACATATTCTTAACCAAATGGAAGGTGTTTCTCAGGAGTGAGCAGGTGGCCGTTGCGGCCGGCCAAACACCCTGCCTCCTGATGTCCATTCAGGATGGTGGCCAAGCATGCGGGACTGCCACCAACCGACGACGCAGTCAAAGTCGAGGCGACCACGTTGAAGTAGCCCTGGAAATTCCTACAGCGGCCAGTGCCCGTTGGCTCTGGGTGGAGACAAGGCCAGCTTAAGCTGAATGGATTTGGTCCAGCTAGGCACTGGGAAAGTGTAGGAATCTGAGTGAAGCGAAGGACAGAAGTAGGCTTCTCCGGGGGGAAAAACAACTGCCAACCAGTCTGCAGCATTTGCAAAGCGAATGGCCTCGAAAACAAAAATGAATTGACAGCCCTGCCCCGAAGACTCCTGATTGCAGCCACCAATGGTTACAATATACCTTTGTTGTGCTTCTTTGTTCAGCTGTTTCTGTCCTTGCCTTGTGACTTCCTCTCTGGTCTGCAGGCTCTACCCCGCTCTACCCTCTTGGAACTTCAATTCCCATCTGCCCTTCTGCCCAAATAAACAAATACGGCCCACTAAAAAAAACGTTTGCCTTGGAGCCGAATCAAACGAATTGCATCGGACACACTTCTGCTCCAGGGATTTCCGCGGTCCTTGTCCAAATGTTGTTCGTCCGCCTTTTCCAGCTGGAGAATTCCAAGTCATTCTTTTGTCCCTTTGTTGTTTGCCTTTGGAACCCCTTTGCCTCCTTGCCAAAGAAGTCTGGCTGCAAAAGGCCAGCGCGGCAGCCTGGACCCTCGCCTTTGGAACCCTTTTTGCCTCCTTGCCAAAGAAGTCTGGCTGCAAAAGGCCAGCGCGGCAGCCTGGACCCTCGCCTTTGGAACCCTTTTTGCCTCCTTGCCAAAGAAGTCTGGCTGCAAAAGGCCAGCTCGGCAGCCTGGACCCTACCCAACCGATTGAACTCACAAGCTCAATCGACAACAGCTGATCAAAAAGGCAAACTACAAAAGAAAACTGGCAAAAAGAAAACCATAAATAAAATATGCAACCAAAGGCTTTCAGCTTTCACCCCTCGGTCCAATGTGATCAATGGGGATGCAGGGGGGTTAAAAGCTCGAAATAGTCAAAAGGCGTTCCATGTTGATCTGGACGGATGTAGTTGTGGTTGATGATTTACGTGGCTCGTTTGACACTTTATGATCAAATTAAACCTAGATGCCACGCCAGAAACAGAACCATCATGAACAGTGTCCAAGGTCCATGGAGCCTTTAGGGCCACGGTCCCCAACACAATGGATCCAAACACACACCAGCAGGATGCATGGAAAAGGGCAAGGGCCAGTTGATACCCGAGCCGTCCAGTTGCTAAAACACACAACCAGCAACTTTGGCCCGAGCTCAGC
The DNA here is from genome assembly GCA_963377175.1 of Effrenium voratum. NCBI lineage: Eukaryota > Dinophyceae > Suessiales > Symbiodiniaceae > Effrenium > Effrenium voratum. Next base: position 1,261,781 of record CAUJNA010001668.1, on the reverse strand, counting down.
GTAGTTCGCGCGCGCTCTGGCGGTGCGCAAACGCAGCCTACTGCGCTAGGCAGCCTTCAAATATAAGAACATTCAAGGGTTGGCCATTCTTGCCCGAACATGTCGGGTTGGGGAAGTGCAGCTAATGAATTGTTTCCGCGCCACGGTTTCCGCCGAAATGGCGCGGGAACGAGTCAAACTCAGGACTACCAGCTACCCCTTCGAGCGCCAAACCTACATGCTGAGCCACGAAGGTGACATAGAATTACTCGAACCCTTTGTAGCAGGTTCCCATCAACACATCCAGTGTCGATTTGCACGGGATGTGTGGTTTTTCTTCTAAGCCTTAAGAAGGAATTGAAAAAAAAAACACTCATCCCCGCTTAGCCCCGAAAGGGCAACATCATGGATAAGAGAACATCAGTTTCTACCATACGAAGTGGGATTCCCTTCCACACGCCGCGCTCTGCACCTCCAAGATTGGGAGTCGAACTCCACCCCTCCGCGACACATGCCTCCAATCCTGGGGGGCGCTACGTGGGCTTGCCGAAAAAAGAGTCCGAAGTCGTCCAGGTACGCCAAAAAAAAAACAAGACAGAAGTTTGTTTGCGTGACTTTGGCGCGCTCTCGCTGTGAGTTTGGCGCGCGCCTCGCGTCCGAGCTCTCTCGCTGCGGCGCTGTGCGCATTTGAGCATCGAAGCTAATCTTTGCGAGTCGAACATGAGCCCTCTGCGCACATTGGTCAAATTGACTGCTGAGCATGGCAGTTTCTAAAGCCAAGGTGCAAACCCCTGCAGGCTTTAGCCGAGTCGGATTGCTCTGACTGCGGTGCAGTGCGGGGCCTACTGTCGAGAGCGGACTCTCTGCGGACTTTGGGTCTGTTGGATCACTCCCGCAGTGACACGGTCTGAACTTCCATCACTGACCAGCAAAAAGATCTCGCGAGCGAGATCTTGTGCGTCACCATTTACTCATATGGGCCCTTTTTTTAGAGGCGGTTGGCGCGTAACCTTCCAGCAGGAAATCTCGGCAAGGTAGAGCGCCGTGCGCGCGCTGGCACTGTCTGTTGAGATCCCCCAAACAGAACTTGCACAGAGCATAGGTCCAGCGAGGACATATTCCGCAAGACTTTGCGCATCCTTTTACAGGACTTCTAAATGGATCTTCTTGACAGCTGCTGCCAGTGAGCTTCCGTCGAGATCCTCGAAAGAACCTTTGTGCACAGGTCCTTGTTGGAGATCATCTGGGTCCGCAGGCTGTTTCCGATTCATACTGCTTGGGACCTCTTGCCCAGTTGGGAAACCGAACAAAAAGGGGTTCGACTTGCTGAACTATTGGGTGTGCTGTTCGCCTTGCACCAAGCCACGCGCAAAAAGCATTCCGGTTTGAAAGCAAACGCGCCGAAGTCCTGATTGAAACCGCTTGCGAAACAAGCCACGCAAGATGCCGATTCCAACCGGCGCCACGTGTTTCTGGCCGCTTGGCCCCGCGGATTGGAGGCTTACGGTCTTCTGGGGGCGGGAAGCTCCCAATGTCAGCGTGGACTCACGTCCACGCTGACAGTGAACATTCAAAGCAAAAAGGGCTGCTCAAAGTTGCTCAACCCAGTTACCCTGTGACCCTTTGACACTGCCAAAAAAGGCACTTCTCAAAGTTGGCAAGTATCAGTACTTCCGTGCCAAGCGAAACAGGGCTTAGATGGTGGAAATCCACTGAGCAACTGGGTCAACTAAACTCACCACCGCCAGGAACGTGACAAACCTCACATTCACTTGGCACCACGCTCGGAGCAATCCGGAGCGCACTTTCACAAACGCTTGCTGGGAGCAAGCAGGAGCGCGCTTCCACGCAAAAAACTGTGCGTGGGCTGAAGTATGGCCGAAGGGAACGTGACAAACCTCACATTCACTTGGCGTCACGCTCGGAACAATGCGGAGAGCGCTTTCACAAACACCTGCTGGGAGCAAGCCGAAGTGCACTTCCACGCAAACTGTGCTTGGACTGGAAGTAGCCTGGTTCGGTTGTTTCCATAAGGAGACGGAGACTTGCAAATCGTCGGACCTGTCGATTTCCTGCTTTCGTTCAAAGCCATTAACCCCAGGAAACCCCTAACACCGCAGGACAAGGCCAGTCATTCCCTGCGCAAAGATAAATCCGCCCGGGTGGGGCCAAAAGCAGGACGCTTCTAACTACTGGGCCAGCTGGAGCGCTAGCCAGTTCAAGTTGGCGTTGCCGCCGGCACGTTGCCAAACGATCTTGCAGCCCGAGAGCCTGGTAACAAAGGTTTCAAACATCCCTGTTAACCTCACTTGCTGAGTGGATGGCCCAAAAAAAGTTCAAACTTTATATTTACCACCAAAATGGTCTTCCCAAGAAGTTTAAAGTTCATGAACTCAGGAAGTCAGCTTCTAACTTATCCGCGGGTGCATTCCTTGGATCTTGCGAGGCGCTTTCAACTGCGGAGCTGGGTGAAGCTCCTCCAATCCGTGGGCTTGGGGTCAAGGAAGTTATATACAACTTACAGGGGCATTTACTGCCAGGCTTGATTGAGGAGGTATATCTCACTGGCTGAGTGGATGGCCCAAAAAAAGTCCAAACTTTTTCTGTACCACTAAGACTAAAATGGTCCTCTCAGGAAGTGAGATATAGTAAGTACCCACACTTGAAACAAAAGTACTGGGGATTTGGTTTGCAGACCCTTTTTGCCTGCCCCATCTGCATCTGACTTTGTCCACATAGAATTATTGAGTTGCTGCCAATCCAAAAACTGTCGGGGAACTCACAAGCCTGCCAACTTCCCAAGTAACTGAACTTTCATCACTGGTGTTTGGTCTCAAACCAGGTCCTCTTGCAGGCGCAATTGCCCGCTGACCCTGGTAGAAAACGGGGACCTGCTTTGGATTATCCGTTCTTCGCAGGTCCCGAGCCCACACAAAAAACGGTGTTTGAAGGCAAAACCATTCTGCGCCGATATGGCTATTAAGGCTGCTCCTCCAAGGCTTTTGCAAGTTTAATGGCACAGCATTTCTGCCAACAGGTCTAGGTTGCAACAATGACCTGCCTTGACGTCATGCCGGATTCATGCCAGTACACACCGTGCGCGACGCAGGCCAGCGGCCCATCGGCTCCAGGGATTCGACCCATACAGCCGTCAGAGCCACATGGAATTCAACAACAATCGTGTTTTGCAGAGCCCTGTCGCTTTGGGGGGAACAGGATGCCAGGTCAATCTGTGTGTCAATTCCCGGACTTTCAAGCGGCCTACACTTCACAGGCTCACCCGCTGCGCCAGCTTCCCAAAGTTGCCCATCATTGGCACAGGCCTGCGTCGTGGGAATCGCCGAAGTCCTTCTGGGGGAGAAAGCGACTGGTTCTTTTTACTTAGATGGCGGCATCCGCTGAACAACTGCGTGGCGGGCTGAAAACTCCAAGCCTGAAATAAAATATCCCCAGGTAAAGGACCGTGACGCCTGCCCGCCACAGCTGAAAGGGCGGACCTGCCCATGTCTGCTGAGAGACTGCAAAACAAATATGTCAATCCCTCAAAAGCTATGGCGCTCATGGATTCGGTCACTGGGGGTTTGGGCCGCCTTAAATGTTTAATTCCCCTACTGACGCCCTGTGTGTGCTTCGACAACTTCATTGATCTTCATTGTCGTTGCGCGCGGTTGAGTTGCTTAGGTCGCGGTCGCCATACTTTCTTAATAACTCATACGCCTAGCTAGCACTCGCTGCTTGGGCATTTGCATGAAAAGTACCATAGTGGCAGGCTATTACCAAAGATATTTTAGCTGGTGTCAGCAGTGGATACCTCGATGCATCGGTTCAAATCAAGTGCGCTTTTATTGGGAGGCTGTTTTGCTCATGTAGCGCAGAGCATTTCTGTGTTCCATTCTTTCTTGTCATTGTGCACATAAAAATACGTGTTTTTGCCTGGCGCCTTCAAAGAAAACGTGTGCTTGCCGAGATCCACGTGCTTTCACGCACGAATTCATAGGAATATTAGCAAAGATGTTTATCTGGTGTGAGACAATGAAAACCTGCCACCGCAACTTGCTAGTGCAACAACTCGCACCGCTTGCTGGTGCAAATGTTGCTGGTGCTATCTTGCTAGCGCTACTAGCTAGTGCATCGCGCTCGCTACTGCATCTTGCTAGCGCTACGTTGCTGTCGCAACTCGCTAGTGCTACTTACTGATGCAACTTGCGCGCTACATTCGAAAGCAACTTGCTTGTGCTTGCGCGAAAACGCTGCACTGAGAACGCACAGTCTGGACGGACAGCGAAGGAGGTCATGATGGGGCTGGTGTTGTTGGTGCCTCTGAAGATGCCCATATGGAAGCGGCCACGCCTCCCGACACGCATGCTGTGCCTGAGAGCTAGGGGTAGCCAAGGCAACCTTTGATACCGCGGTTTGTTTGTGTTCCCTAGGTCGGGTGGGTAAGTGCAATGAGACGCGATGGTCCATTTGTTAGATTTTCAAGGCAAGTAGTACAAGCGCGGGTGTCGGCAGAAACCAGCAAGCTGCAGTTGCAGGCCCGCGCAGTTGCCACCGCCTGCGCTTCACATTGATTGGCGCACCTGGTGCCATGTCTCCAAAGGCAGGCCACACCCTCACCCAGGACAAATTCCTCGTCGGTGGCTCCACAACTGAAGAAAAGAAGCCCGTGCACAGCCCAGCCTGTAAACAAAACACACACACGCGCAAACGAATCTGAAACTGTTGGCTCTTCTTGTCCATAGCCCGCGATGTCATGGCACACTTGTCGAGGCAAAGCTTGGTCTACAAGAGCCAGGCTTGCAATCCACCAATCCAAGCCGCCAACCAAGGATTCCCTAACAAATGGAGTAGTTGGCGCCCCTAGCCAAAGCTCATCAAGTCGGGCCGCGCCTGGTCGCCCAGAAAATCTCCGGAGGCTCGTCGCTGCAAACCTGGCGAAAGTGTCAGTCCCTTCCTGATCAGCGCTCCCCAATGATTGAAAAGTAAAACAACGGACGTGATGAAAACCAGTAACCCGAACGCAAATTAACCTCCCACAGCTACCGTGTTAACGTGGCATGTCACATATCTATCTGAGCGTCACTCTGCCTAGCCATCCTGCCTCTTAGCCTACGTCTATCTATCCATATAACTATTTATCCGTGCAACTAGCTGTCTACCTATCTTACCTATCTGTCTGAACTTCGTATACACTGAAAAGTTGTGACTGTCGATTTGGGGGTCGGGAAGGCGCGCATTGCATGCCGCTATTGTACTGTAAAGCCTATTTTAGTTGCAACCTTCAAGCAACATGAGCTGAGCCAGTTTAAAGGCACAAGGACCGTATTTTTAGCGGGCCCCGAAACGGAGGTGCTTTGTTCTTACTGGGGCTGGTTTGTTCCTCTGGAACATGCCAGGGAACAATCCCCGTCACCTGAACCTGCTTTCTGATCTGTCACCTTGCTAGCCGAGAACTAGCCCAACCTTAAACTAACCGTGCGCCCTGCAAAAATGATCCCACCCAAGATAAAGCCTTCAGGCGGCCCAAAGCCAGCCCACAACGTTGAACTGGCGACATGGTGCTGACGATGCTTCCCCATGTCCCGTGCCAGCCCAAGCAACTTAACCAGCTTCAAACCATCCCAACCACCAACCCAACCACCAACAAACAACCTGACTACAACCTACCAACCGACCAACAAAATCCATGCCAGCAAGTCAAGAAACCAACCAGCCCCAAGCAACACCAGCCCTAGGGGGTCTGCATGTTTGTCTGTGTCTGTGTCGGTGTCTGTGTCTGTCTGTCTGTCTGTGTCAGTCTATCTTTGCTCAGTCTTCTGTGTCAGTGTCTGTCTGTGTCTGGCTGCGAGCGTGTGGGTGGGCGCGAATGCGTGGGTGTGCGTTTGAGTGTGCATGTGAGTGTGCGCTTGGGTGTGCGTTTGGGTGTGCGTTTGCGTGTGCGTTTGAGTGTGCGTGGGCGTGCGCCGGTGTGCATGGTCGTGCGTCTGTCTGTGCAGGGGCTGGTGTCGGTGTGCGGGTGCGGGTGGGTGTGGCCTTTGCACAAGTGGCGTGTCTGTTTGCAGGTTGTCTTGGTTGCGCTTGTCCGTGTCCGTGTGCCTCTGCACGTGCCTGTGCTTGTGCCAATTGTGCGGCTGCTTTCGTGCTTGCGTGCGCATGGGGGGCACGCGTGTGTGTGTGTGTGTGGTGGGTGTGTGGGGTGTGTTTGTGTGTGTGTGTGTCCGCGTGTGTGTGTGTGTGTGTGCTGTGTGTGTGTGTGTGGTGTGTGTGCGTGTGTCTGTGGTGTAATTATGGTGTGTGTGTGTGCGGTGTGTGTGTGTGGTGTGCGTGTGCGTGTGCGCGTGCGCGTGCGCGTGCGCGTGCGTGCGCGCGTGCTGCGTGAGCGCGTGCTGCGTGCGCGCGCGCGCGCGTGCGTGCGTGCGTGCAAGCATGCGTGCGCGCGCGCGCGCGGGTGTGTGTGTGTGTGTGTGTGCGCGCGTGCGTGCGTGCCTGCCTGCGTGCCTGCGTGCGTGCGCGTGTGCGTGCGTGTGGGTGTGTGTGTGTGTGTGTATGTGTGTGTGTGTCTCTGTGTGTGTCTCTGTGTGTGTCTCTGTGTGTGTGTCTGTGTGTGTCTCTGTGTGTGTCTGTGTGTGTGTCTGTGTGTGTGTGTCTGTGTGTGTGTCTGTGTGTGCGTCTGTGTGTGTGTGTCTGTGTGTGTGTGTCTGTGTGTGTCTCTGTGTGTCTATGTGTGTGTCTACGTGTGTGTCTACGTGTGTGCCTATGCGTGTGTGTCTATGTATGTCTATGTGTGTCTATGTATGTCTATGTGTGTCTATGTATGTCTATGTATGTGCGTGTCTGCGTGTCTGCGTGTCTGCGTGTCTGCGTGTCTGCGTGTCTGCGTGTCTGCGTGGCTGCGTGCGTGCGTGGCTGCGTGCGTGGCTGCGTGCGTGAGTGAGTGAGTGAGTGAGTGAGTGAGTGCGTGCGTGCGTGCGTGCGTGCGTGCGCGCGCGCGCGCGCGGGCGTGCGTGCGGGCGGGCGTGCGATGCGTGCGGTGCGTGCGGTGCGTGCGGTGCGTGCGGTGCGTGCGGTGCGTGCGGTGCGTGCGTTGCGTGCGGTGCGTGCGTTGCGTGCGGTGCGGTGCGGTGCGGTGCGGTGCGGTGCGGTGCGGTGCGGTGCGGTGCGGTGCGGTGCGGTGCGGTGC
>CAUJNA010001668.1:1209877-1254522 GCA_963377175.1 Effrenium voratum | reverse complement strand
GTGCGTGCGTGCGTGCGTGCGTGCCGGCGTGCGTGCGTGCGTGCGTGCGTGCGTGCGTGCGTGCGTGCGTGCGTGCGTGCGTGCGTGCGTGCGTGCGTGCGTGTGTGTGTGTGTGTGTGTGTGTGTGTGTGTGTGTGTGTGTCTGTGTGTCTGTGTGTCTGTGTGTCTGTGTGTCTGTGTGTCTGTGTGTCTGTGTGTGCGTGTGTGCGTGCGTGTGTGTGTGGGTGTGGGTGTGCGTGTGCGTGTGCGTGTGCGTGTGCGTGTGCGTGTGCGTGTGCGTGCGCGCGCGCGCGCGCACGCGTGCGTGCGTGCGTGCGTGCGTGCGTGCGTGCGTGCGTGCGTGTCAGGGCGGCGCCTACTCATTGGAAACACCCAAAATGGGCGCCAAACAATTGCTCCATGCCGCAGCCGATCCACCCGAACCGCACCTGGGGCTCTCCGCTTAGCAACTGACGCAGCTTCTCGCTGAAGACTCCACCATCATCCACGTCTCCTTTTACGTGCTTGGAAACAGTGGAAACCGAACGAGGTCAAGCTGCTTCCACTTGACTTTCAAAATTGCGCTGTGCTTAGCAAAATCACCTAGTCACTGGAAGAGCGAAAGACTCCCACCAATGTTAGGGTTCTCATCAAACCCCGATGCTTCTGAGTTTCCTCGTTGTGACTTAACAGTCAATGGAGCAGTGGCGTGATCGTGCATCTTCTTCTTCTTCGGTGGACGATTGGCAAAGTGTCTTCCCATGTTTCTAGAAACTGAATCGGTATGACTGGCGGCCGATTCGAATGTTCCAGCTCGAGGGCCGGCCGAATCGATGCCTTCCGCTATGCCACTGGGAAGTCCGCCTTCCCGATTCATTCTCCAGACTGCGAATTCCCTGAACTCACAAAAAGTGACAAGCGATTTAGCGGCTTTCAAGCCCTGGCGTTTCAGGGGTCTCGCAGAGGAACTTCTCATCCACACGGGCCTTCCAAAACCTCTTACTCCTGGCAGTTGGCCCCCACTTGAATTCTCACTTTCCCTCCCCACCAATTAGGAACCTGACCTTTTTGGTCCCTTCAAAAGGAAAAGTCTTCCAGGACCCCCCGAACGTCAGGTTGCATCTGAACTGGTGCAAGTGCAAACTACTCCCACCTACCCCCCCCCCTTCCACCCCACCTACCCCCCCCCCCCAACCCCCAACCCGTTGGCGCCCGAAGTTCCGGCGCCCGCTCCGCCCCACCTAGCGGGATCTCCAGCACGAGGCTGTGCCTCGGCGTGGGCCTGGGCGTAGGTCCACTCCTTAGGCCATCGGATTGAAATTTGAAAGCTTGCAGTTGAACGCGGTTGCAACCACCCCTCTGCGACGTGGGTCAACACCAATAAGATCCCATTGGGGTAGGTGCACCACCCATTTTACAACCTATTTTAGTTACTCTGCAAAGCCTGCTTCTTGGATACAGCTTCGCCTTCAGTTCATTCTTTTGCTGGACCGCTCCGATCCCATGCAGGGGCTCACCTTGGTCAGTGAATAACTTGCGTGTGTGTGGGTCCAATCTGGAAAACCCCGGCTCGTTCAACCAACGAGTTAAAGTCTAAGGATCCGATGCCAAATAGACACAAGTTAACTGGCGTTCTCTTTGTTCTGCCGCAATTGTATTGTCGAAGCAGTGCCGGTTTGACGGTGACCAGGAGGAACCACGAAACCACGCACCAAACGGGACCAAGTTGTGTTTTTGGTTTGAGCTGCGACAAATGATGGGTATTGCAGCCCGGGTTCAAATATTTGAATCATCGGATCCGAAGGTATAATTTCAAAGAGAGCGACGGACCCGGATTACCTGCCATAGTGGCAAATGGGCACCGTGTTAACCAAACCTGGAACGGAAGTGACCAACCTTGCGGCTTGCCACGTCTCACGGCACACAAACAAACGCTTCTGGAAAGGCTGTCTGCAAGTGAGGCTCGACATGCGCCAGCCGAAGATCCCTTGCAGGGACCTGGAAATCGACAGGGACAATGACCAGGAATCCATCTGGTCAAGAGGTCTGCTGCGGCCAAAGGAATCTGGAGTCCGCGGCTTCGAGCCGAAAAAGGCTAGCGGGCACCCCGGGTTTCCCTGCCGAAAAGCGCAAGAAATGGGAATCTCAGATGCCCCGTGGCCATGAGAAAAAAAAACAGGCATCCTTTTTTGGGTTGAGTTTTAAAGGGGAACCCTTCCCCGAGAAAACAAAAGTGAAAAAGAGGGGGGCAGAATCCGCTGGGCAACCAGCGGGAATCCTGGCTTTCCAATTGAATGACTAGCTCCAGAGAGCGCGAAGGATATGGGGTTCCGTGAGACAGACAGACTAGGGGCGGAAAGGCCAAAGACCAAACTAGGATTGAAAGGGCGCCGCGCACATGTCCCGACCGCGGTCCCACGTGGCCTGAAACACAATGTGGGTTTTTCAACCGCACACTCGGCGCCGAAAGGGGCTTGCAGCCCAAACCTTGCACCCTTATGCGTTTTGTCCTTTTAAAGACCGAACCGGGTACCGGTTTGGCTTGGTTTCCAATTTTGCACGACCCATTTTTTGAGACTGGTGGTTTTTGCTTGAGTAAACAGACCATCAAATCGACGCTGAGTTGTTTGATCCATTGGCCCCAACCCCCCAAACAACAAATCAGCTCAGGGGGCACCCCAAAAGCCTGGAACCTTCTGAAGCAGCAGAAAAAAAAACAACAACACCTGAAACGCTCTGGAACACAAATCAGTTCAGGAGGTATCCAGGAACCTTCTAAATCGAGCTGTCCAGAACCGTCCCAAAATCCTCCAACCCTCCAGAACAAAGCCCTCTGGAACCCTCCCTGAAAGCAAGCGCCAAGTCTGAGCTCGTGCCGTCTGAGCTTCAGTTGGGCCTCCACCGGCGCGGAGGAGGCAACCGCCGCCGCAAAGGCCTGGACCCCGTGACCCCGAAACCACCCGCGGCCGCCCAAAAAGGACCGGACGGTGGGCAAACCCGGAGGTTTTTCCGGGTCGGCTCGTTGTTGAAGACGACATTGTTGGATTGCCTCCGTTTTTTTTGTGTTGGCGGCGTGGTATGGCGTGATGCTGTTGGGCGCTTGAAGTGACGAGCTTGGGGTGTTTAAGTTCTTGTTCTGGGCGGCTTTCTGGGGGGGGGGGGGGGTTAACGGTGTGCCGTGGGCGGCCTTCCCCAGAAGTCCCACCGCGCCTCGGGGTAGAGCTGGCGCACCCAGGCAGCCAGGGCGCCGGAGTAGGAGCCACCAAAGGCCACCCAGGGGGAGCCCTCAGGCAGGGGGTGGTGGGGGGGGGGTGAAGGGTGGGGGTGAGAGTGGGGGTGGGGGTGGGGGTGGGGGGGTCAGTCGTTGAGGCGCGGCAAACAAAACACGACAGGGAAACCTAAAGCCCAGGTTGGGCATCCCCACTATTTTCAGAGCCCACATGTACAAGCACTGACCAAAGAGTTTGCAAAACAAGCAACGAAAAACTCTTGCACCCACTGACTCAGCCGACAAGTCCAGCGTGTTGGGCTGTGATGAAACTGATGAAGACACCTTCCAACAAAAACAATTTTCAAGGTTGCCAACTCAACCGAACAATGCCGTACCCGCTGAGTTCGGTTCAGCAAAGTGACTGAACTGTCCGGTTGTCAGACCCCCCCCCAAAAAAAAAAGAAAGAGGCAAAGTTTTGCCAGTCCAACTCAAGAGACGACTTATATATCACAATATATGACATACCTGTAGAATCCTAAGGGCTGAAATTCCTGCCTTTTTTTGGTGAAAAGGCGCCTTTTCTGGATGGCGACTGAAATTCATCCTTCGGGCTGTTTTTTTCAAAAGCGACCCGGCTCTTCTGAAGCAATTTGGCTCGACCCTGCTCATCCTGGACCAGCTCTTTGACCAGGTGTGACCTGCCTTGCATCCCCTTGCATTGCTCTGCGCGGCCTAGCACCTGCTGTTCACCTGCTGTTTGGTCATTAGGCAACACCCTGGAAGCCTGCTTGGCCCAAGTCGTTCCCTTGGTACCTAGAGATGGCGTCGACGCCTCCCAGTTCAACATGGTCTCAGGAAGTGCGGGAACTTCTGATGAAAGAAGGCCGGGCTTCTACACTTTACCCCACCCCAAAGCTCAGGAGACCCGCCCAAAGCCACCATCCTAGAGCGCAAGAGCATGCAGTCTGAGTCTAAGCCTCAAAACTGGCTTTTCCTTTTGTCCTTTGTGGGAACCCGGCAGGTCTCGATGAAATGCCTTTGCCGTGGTTCCATGAAGTGCAGCTGGCTCTGTGGCCAGAGAAGGGGCCGTCAGTGCCTTTTCCGCATCGCGACAAATCAGGGTGAAACGGCATGTCATGCATGCAAGCTGCGCCCCCTAACCGTTCAGGTTTCTCTCAGCCTCGAGCAGGTCGCGGCAATCGTTGACAATTTTCAGTCACATGGGGCTGTCTTTTTGATGTGGAAGTTCTATCACAACTGGACAACCAACAGTTGCTTGGTTCAACATTCTCAAGATGGGCGCTTGCCGGGCCAGGAAATAGACCACGTCAAGCACCTGCCAAAGAGGGTGCTCCACTTTTTGAAAGGGCAGCAGCCGTCACAAAAAATGCACTTGGTAGAAGGAGCGGGCAACACCCTTTTTCTTCTACCACTGCTGCTCTGATTATGAGGTTGGACTTCGCTTACTTTGAAGAGCATTTGCTAGGATCAGTCTGGTTCAGGATGGATTGCTCCGGCTTCTGGTCATCACCTTGGTGTTTTGCCAGCAAAGCAACTCAAGTTCGCGCCCGCCAAGCAAAGTCTTTGCGTAGTTGCCTCTTCGTGGCTAATTCACTTGGCGCAGGTCAGGTACCTGTAAGGAGACTACAGACCTACACCTTCAGAGCTGTTACAAGGCCTAGTTAGTGCCAACGCTTTGCCCCAGTACTGCCTTGCGCAGGTTGTGTCAACTTGGGACTGCAGTAGACCTGACCGTCCCATGAAAGGCAAGCCTGTCCCATTTTCTTGACATCATTTTTCAACATTGCCCGCACCATTGCTGCCAGGCCCGGAGTATGCCACCATGCTGGGGTGAGCTTGGAGGCCGGGTTCCACCTAGCTTTCCTAGCTCTTCCATTCAGAACCCTTGAAGCAATGAACACACATACTTTGGAGGCTCCTGGGGTCCTGAGCGCCTACCTGGCCTGCGTGGCTGGCTCGGCCTTTGCTTTGCGAGGGTTCTTTCTGTCACGCACGGCCTCTTGAGTTTCTACACGCTCTGTCAACGCATGCCGGTTCTTCGCAGTGATTTTCAAGTTCAAACTGATCAGTGTCATCATGGCCAGTGACTCTGGCAAAGATGGCCCAGCCACGGAATCCAGAGGGCTTGGCCGATGCATGGGAGTCCTGCGGCAAGGTCCGGAGGCGCGCGTTGGACACCCAGGCGTTGTTGACCTGGACATCGGCCAAGACTGTGGGCATTTGCAACATGAAGTCCCTGAAGCTGAAGGTCCCGGTAATGATACAGGCATTGAAGACTTGGTGCCCCAAAGCCAGAAACAAGAAAACACTTCCAGTGGACTTCGTGAAGCTTGAGGCTAGGGGTTCCCAATGTGTCAATTCTTCACAAGTCAACAAGATGAACAAGATTTTGAATTCACTCCCTTCAGGTCAAGAACTTCAGGAGCAAGATGCAATTGCAAGATAATCTTGCCTTGGTTCACTGCGAGGGCCACGCAATCAAGGCTTTTGTTACATTGATGATCCGCCGCCATGATGGTAGCAAGCGTCGTGAAGCTTTTCAGCACTGATGTGTGGCATGTTGGTACACCACCCCTTGGAAGTTTCGTTTTGAGTGCGAATCTTGTCGCTCAGGACCCCAACGTCCAGAGCCTCTTTGATTACATGGGCCAGTTCTGGCCACCGCGACAACCAACCCAATCCAATCTGGAGGATGATTCGGTAGGGGATGATGCTGAAGGCCAAGCGGAGCATGATTGCGATGAGCAACAAGCTCTGGAGGATGACATGGAGTCCGACCAATTTGAGGAGTCGGATGAGGCACTCGCTGTGCGCATGGGTGGCATGCTAAGATCCCAGCAAACACCAAGCCCTTCGCCGGCAAAGCCAGCGCCGACATCGCAACCTGAACGCGGCGACCATGATGGGACACCGTTGGAAATCCACGAGATTGATGAACAAATAGCTTTGCTTCAGCGCTTGGCCTCAATAAAAAAAGGCTTTTGCGGGCTCTCTTTACTAAACAGTCGCCTTTCCCAAGCCCAGGAAAAAGCTGGATGCTCGCAAAGTGGCTTTGGCGGCGGGCAAGCCTGAGAAACAGCCAGAGCCGTTGACCATGAGTTACTCCAAAAGCTCCTTGAAACAAGTTAAGTGCAGAACCCGAAGTCCGAGGGCATGATCCTAAGCCCTTCTGTTTTTATTTCCCAGGCAACGTCAACCCCAATGAGCTTGACACGCTTGTCTACACCGAGATGGAGGCTGAGGATGCAGCCCATGCTTTGGGCACACAGGCAGATCGCCTGAAGACTGTGAACCCTCCTACCAATGAACCAGAACAGTTCAACAAGTCTCGAACTTTGATCTTGGGTGAAGATGATGAAGCCCAGCCCACCAACCCTCCCGAGCCCTTACCGGATGGTCCGAAGGAATCCGTGTCCGTTCCAGCCCCAGAGCCTGCGCTTGTCCAAGGCCCCGTCCCCACCCCAGAGTCTCTTGGAGCCCTGCCGGCGAAGACGGTGGTCTCCAGTGCCGGCACAGACGCGCAGCAAGCCAATACCAAAGTGGCCGAGCTTTTGGAGGAAGAGGCCGGGCTTTGTGGGCCAGCCCTCATTGGTTGCAACGCATTAATTGATCATTTGGTTTGCTGGGACGGTGCTGCTTCTTTGCACTGTCAGAACCTTGTAGTTCTTCCATTCCTGCAGGTCGACATCACCAGGGACCGCCAGCTAGAGGTGGCCGCCAGTCTCAAGCGGAAGAAGGGTGCCAAGAATGATGGGGATGGTGCTGAAAATGGGGATGAAAAGTCCGAGACTGACGCAGAGAAGGAAACCCCTCCCAGCAAGAAACCCCGAGCGGCCACAAAAGCAAAAGCAAAAGCAAAAAGCAAAAGCAAAAGCCAAGGCAAAATCAGCAACCGCAAAGGCAGAGACGAAGGCAGCAGCAAAAGCAAAAGCAAAGGCGCGCGCGCAGAAGGATGAACAAGTGCCAGCTGAGGAGAAACCCAAGGGCAGGAAGTCACAAGACAAAGACGCAGACAAGTCAATGAAAAACAGCGACCTCAATACCGAGCAGCAGGAGGAGCCGGCCTCAGCATCCAAGCCTGCCCCCAAGAAAGGCTCCAAGCGAAAGGCGCCTGCTGCCAAGACTAAGCCCGAGGAGAGGACCACAAGCAACCCAATGAGGAGTCCACCCGCACGCCAAAGCCAAAGAACACCAGCCAGAACAAAGGAACCGATGAGGAGAAAGAAACCCCGCCCCCCCCGCCTGCAGCGAAGCAGACTTTTGCCAGGCGCAGGGCGCCTGCCTCCAATCCGCAAAGGAGCTTTCACCTGGCCGTGCGTGGCGCCTTTGAGTGCGTGATCCAGCCACGCGTGAGGCGCCCAAGTTCACTGGAGGACCTGATCCCACAACTGATCAATTTGAATCGAATGCCACGCTTGTTTTGGTTTTGACAATTGGGTTTTTCAGGAGCCCTTTTGGAAGTTCTGCTTGAAAGAGCTCTCTCCAGAGAATATGTCGATCGACCAGTACACGGATCATGCTATGAAATGGGCTGACAAGTTTCTCAAAACCTCGCCGGTCGCCAAGGAGTGTGGCTTGTTAGCATCAAAGCGCAATTTCAATGGCATTTGCAAACCTATGGCAAGTGTGACAATGTACTGCTGAGGTGACTGAGTAAGCAATAGAGATTTGCTTTGACTCGGGTTAGTAGCCCTGTACATCAGGCAGCCCCTCAGCACTGCCCGGCAGGTACATGCCTCCTCTCGCCGCCTATGCGCGCTTTGGCCTGGCGCGTGGAGAAGGCACGGGCCAGCTTTGGGGGAATTTTTCAATTGGCACGAGCTTCAGCATGGAAAGAGAAATGGCAGTTGCCTACCTGAAAGCAAATCGGCCCAAAGTTTTGTCCCTAGCTGCCATGAAGCCTCATGAAGTGGAGTGCACGATTCGGCGATTGATTGCCATGAAAGCGCCGAAAGCCCTTTGGATTGCAAGAACCTTGCCTTTGCCCCCCCCCCCCCCGGCTTGGACGGGCGGTCTGATTGTCTGAGGCATTTGTGTTCTTGGTCTTGCTGGTATCTTGGCTTTGCCTGGGCAGCCAGGACCCTGCCGAGTACCAGGTGCTAGAAATGTTTGCAGGGTGGCCACAGCTTGCAGTTTAAGGGCCGTTGCTCACGATATACTGTTTGACGATGAGCGGCATCACCATGGAAAAAGCTGTATGAACATCAACGAGGATGCTGGCTTTTTGTTTCTGGGCTGTATTGATTTAACGAACGGCAGGGCCCCTGTCATCAATTCAAGAGTCTGATGCTAAGGCTATTGGTGCGTTCGATCCTGCAGTGCTCCTATGGCAACTTCATAGCGGTGATTGGGATTTGCTGTTCTAGCTTTACAGTGGTAAGCCGTCACTCTTCTGGGCGAGATTACATCTTGCCGGATGGCAACCCCTTCTCTGACAATGTTGTGGCTGCCAACTGCATGCTGGCAAGGCCAGACCATTGTCAAGCAATGTTTGGTGGAAAGCGCAACGACCCTTCATTTTGCGTTTGGCCCTGGACAGGTGCAGTCTCTTGGTATTGCTCATATCGGCGGCCCGAGGTTGCCCAATAGTTGAAAATCCGGCAAATTCTACCATCAATTATGCCAGTCGGTTTCGTTGGCTGGTCACGAAGCTGCGAAGCAACCGGATGTTTGCCTCCTGGCCTAGCATGTGCGCTTCTCAATTTTCCCCCGTTTGGACACATGCTGTGAGAACCCTTTGTGATTTTGGGGCCTAGAAACAAACAATGGGAACCCTTTGCATCAATGCTCCTCCCAGAATTGCAAGCGGAATTTGCATTGCCCTCATGTTTGGTTTCAATGAATTGTGGTTTTCTCAACAATTTTGCACGGGGAATTTGCATCGCCCTGATTTCAGGTTGCAAGGGAACATGAACATGAAAAGGTCCCACCCAATGGTCTTGACAACTTGGGAGAAAACAGCATCGCCCTGATTTCTGGCCTGGAGGCAACGCTATGGCCCACCACAAGTTGGCAAGGGGCTTTTTTTGGGTCTTCTTGAAATGAGCGTGGAGATGGCTCATTCTATGGTCTTGGAAATCTATTTGCCGGGGGGAATTTGCATCGCCCCGATGCCTAGGTTCAAGGGAACTTGGTAATTTTCACAACTTTGCAATGCAGGATTCGTACCTCCTTGACTTTAGGTTTTAAAGGGTGTGAAAATGGCCCAACCTTTGGTCTTGACGATTCCGCAAAAGTGGATTTTGTATCAACATCAGTTACGTTTTCAAGGGAACAGGGACATCGCTTCTCCTACGGTCTGGGTAACTTTGCTGGATTCGGGGGGGGCAACGCAAAGATGCTCAATTTGGGCCAGCTGGGGACTTTGCACTTCCTGCACTTCCTGGCTTCGAGGGGACCCATAGACGTCTGATTTCAAGAGGACACGAATGGCTTACCATATTGTCTCGGCAACTTCCCAGGGCGGAATTTGCATCCTTGATTTTGGTTTTCCAGCAAATTGGACATGATCCACCCTTTGGTCTTGACAACTTGGTGGGGAATTCGCATCCCGGGTTTCCATCAAAGTTTGACAGGGTTCATCCTATGGTCTTAGCACTTTGCCCAAGGGGACTTTGCATCACCCTGAGTTTAATTTCCTGGGAACGTGGAGCCTGCTTACACTTGTTTTGCGCCCCTCCGGCTAAGTTGTTCCGCACTGCTTTCTGGATGAAGTCTTACCAAAGCAGAACCAGCAAGCGGACACGATTGTGGAGCACATCGTGGAGAATTGCGTTGTTCAACAGGGGATCCCTTGCAAGACACCGGCTCAAGAGTTCAACATCTACAGCAACCACCCAGCTTGACCGTCAAGGAGTTCGTAGGTTCACTGGAAAAAAGAAGGAGTTGAAGGCTACACAGAGGCTTGGCTGGCTATTACTTATCATTTCTGGTGTCATGGCCAAGCAGCCAGCCATTCAACACCTTTTGACTTGGCTCAAACCCAAGGCAGTACACGCCAGCTTTTGCAGCCGCGATACTTCGGCACCGGAGGGCCTTGATTGAAACAACCCCAACAGGGCCGGAAGTTGCCTGGCCGCACTCGCGGGAGATGACAATGGCGGCAAGAGCAAGCCTAATCTCCAACACGAATAATGCCTGGGTCCTATTTGCGCCGGATGCCCCAAAACCTTTTGCTTTAAATGTGGAGGAACACTAAACCAGTCTGTTATTCGCCCGTGCCGGCTCAGGTTAACTTCGACCAGCCATTGTGGGCGCTCTTCGCCCAAATGAGCTTTGAGGATACTTTTGAGGACGGGAATCTTCAGTCTCCAATTAGATATGCACGGGGCAGTGTGCTGTTGGACATCCCAGCAGAGTTCAGGGCTGTCCTGCCAAGCCTGATCTGATGCCGGCGATTGGAAACACGGTTTGTGGGTGGTTTTGCCGTTTTGGGCCGTTTTTTCACAAAAACACTGGTTCCAGAAAAGGCGTAATTACCCGGCAAAAAGGCGTAATTAGCCGTACAAAGGCGTAATTCCCCGTACACCCTATTTTGACGACCATTGAACAAAACAACATGTGTTTGAAACCACGCTGTTTAGCTTCTTTGGCTATGCAGCAGCTGCCTAGCCGGGCCTTCTCTAGTGCCACACTCTTGCGTGGCCTTGGCGTCATTCAAGCCATGGACAAGAACATTGAACATGACGAAAAGTATGCTGCCATGATGGCAGAGCAAAAGCGCTTGCTTGCCACTTGATTTGGAGTTATCCCATGCCCCACTGAGCCTGTGATTCGGTAACTCAGGCGTGCTGGTCTTAAGGTCTTTACAAGGTTTGTGATCTGAGGCTCGCAAAGCAGAACTGATGGATGCTGAATCTAGCCGCCCGGTGGCGGCCCCGGGACGGGTGACATGGAGCAGGAGCATGACCGGCTCACAAGGCTGGACCCAGGAGTGACTCTTGCGCGTTTCTTTGCCCAACTGATGTTGAAGTTGCTGCGGCAAAAACATGTTAATTATTCCTTGGCCAGTTGAACAGCATGGCGCCCCAGGAGTTTGAATCACCAAAGGAATCGCCTGTTCCTGAGCCATCTCTGGGGAAAGAGAACCAGCAGGCTGCAGAATGCGAAGGCCAACCTGGCAACCTTTCCTTGGCATTGGCCCCCGCCTCGAACACAAAGCCCTCCGAGGAGGAGGCGCTGATTTCACCTGGGCAGGCGACACCGAAGCTGCGTGCCTCCGATGTGTCGCCAGGAAGTGGCGTGTTTGCTAGCCTTGTGTCAGGGGCAAAGCGTCTTCGGGAAGACAAGCCTGTTTCCCTAGAGATTTCAGATGATGATGGTAGTGAGGAGGAAGGTGAGGAGAACAAGCCAACAATCGAAACACAGGAGGAAGATTCTAGCGAGGAAGAAGTAGGGCTACTTGAAGAAGAAGCCGTGCCTTCACCGCCGAAAAAACTGAGTGAAGCAGCTATCAAGGCCAAGTTGAGACGAATCTTCACCCCCCGGGCAAATGGATCCTACCTTGTACCTGAAGACGTGCTTGAACAGTACAAAGCTCCAAACACCCGACCAAAAGTGCTAAGCCTCTTCGAGAAGGTTGGCTACAACCGGGACCGGGGTTGGGGAATGCAATTGGCCATGGTTTGGGCTGGAACCACGCTTGTTGTTGGGGTTTCTGATGCCTTTGGTCAGGACAAGTTCGTGAAACGCATCCAAAGGATGTACGAAGAAGTGACAGAACAAGAAATTCACAATGAGTATGAATTCATGAGTGAAGCGGACATGGCAGAAGCCGAATTCCCTGAGCCCCTTGCTTGCAAGAATCATCACAAGGCTAGCCAAACAGACCCGTTGCTAAACCCAAGCCATCCCAGGAAGAAGATCAAGGCTATCAAGAAGACTTGCCAGAAGAAGAAGGGCTGGACGAGGACTTGTTCTGTGAGAATGCTAGTTGCCCCTTTCCCCTGTTTCCCTGAGGACGTCTGACTATGGCGAAGGGACATTGTATTGGGTGCTTCGCAAATCACGTGGGCATGTCAAGTGGCTCGTTGTGAAAAAGAAGAAGTGGAGATCACCCCGGAAGGCTCAAGAACTTGATGGCAACCTATTGAAAACGGTTGTTTGGCCATGCCCTTTCCAACAGCCAAGGAAGACCGCTAGGTCCAAGTTCGAGGAGATGCTGCAATACGAGGAGGAGGTTGACACGAAGAAGAAGGACACTGCCATCAGAAAGGTAAGCATGGATAACTTCGACATGCTGGGCTCTTTGGCGGGGAGTTCACTTGGAAAGCCCTGACACTTTTGAGGTTTTGATGCTCAGCGGTCAGCAGTATCCATTCATCAAGCCAAGTGTATGATGTTATGAAAACCCTGCTGTGCTTAGTGGCCCAATGCAAGAACGGTGGAAGCAATGAACCCTCTACCCCTTCTAAGCATAGCCGTTGCCTAGATGGAAAACGTGCCCAATGCAACCTCATGCAAAAACCATGCGGGAACCACGCTGGGGAAAAAGCAGTGTTTATGGCAACCTGAACCTCTGCTTTGCCTGCCCCGCCTCAGCCCAGGTGACAGCTTGACCGACAAGCCAGCCAAGTGCCCGGGCGCAGCTTCAACGGATCAGGACAAAGAGGGTGATGCAGATGGATCGTCGGACTCCTGCGGCGATGCAGAGCAGCAAAGGGTGTTGAAGCAATTGGCCTTTCCAGAGGTTGAGAAGTCCTCATTCAGTGCGGACTTGTGCAACAAGATTGGCAAGTGCATTCAAAAAAAGGTTGAGCAAGATTGGGGAAACCCAAAAGAAGCCTGCCGCCGTTCAGAACAAGTCAAGTGCTGTGAAGGGGACCGGATCTTAGCTTCTTTGCCAGTGTCAGCCAACCCCCAACTTCCCCTTTCCAATTGTTGTTTCCTACCAATGTTTTCCCATTGGGGCCAGCGCCTCAGGCTAGAAGAAAAGGCGCGGCGGCTTAAGCAAGCATTCGATCAATCGAAAAGATGGCCTGACCCTCAGTTTCCACGGGCGCTGGCAATGGGTTACCTCTCCCCAAAAAAAGGAATCGAGAATACAATTGCCACGCGATTGGTTTGAGGCCCCTTATTTTTAAAGATCCCAAGGCGCTGGGGCTAACCAAGGGCACCCTTTGAAAAAACAAACGGCTAGGTGCATTACATGCTCAATGTAAGAACATTTTGTTGTTGGGGTTTACGGCTTGATGTATCACAGTGAATTGGTACCTCAGACCCCAAAGCCCTCATGCAAACAAACGGACGACTCACCTTAAGGGCCGCTTTTCACCTTGGAAGGATGGATTTGGGAAAGCCTGGGCTTGGTTTACTGGCAATGCTTGGTCCCCCCTGGTCAAAGCAAAACCACCCCAGTCAGATCAAAACCTTCTAATTGCAACACCTAGCCCTCCCTGGTCAAAGTAAAACCGTTTACTTGCAGCCTTCCTGTATTCATTCCCTCGGCCAAAAAGAAACCATTTGCTTGGAGTGCAAAATCCCTGGGGTTCAAGTCCGTTTTCTGGCGGTGCTTCTCCCCCGGTCAATGCGAAAGGTTGGGCCTTGTTTTCTGCACAAGCGACCCACAAACACATACCAAAACTGCTTGTCGGACCTTGTTCTGCTTGTTGCCCCCTTTGTGTGGGTCGTTTGGGCAGAAAACAAGGGTCGAATTGGAATCCATCATGTCATTTTCAGGCATGTTTGCCATGGGCAGTGTTGGGGAGACCCTTGATTTGCGGCACCTTTGGGGGTGGACCATTTGTTGGGCCTTTGTGGCCCCCCGTCTGGAAAAGAACCTGACGCCAACGCAATTTCTTGCAACGTTTTTTCCACCCCATTAACCCAAAAAACGCTCCCTTGCAAGGCCTAACCTGGAGCGGAATGTTTGGCCCGTTTATGTTCAGCCCAGATGCCCAACAAAAGAAAAGCACAATTTGCCAGCTCAATTGATTTGCATTTTTCAACCCAAACCTGGGGATTCAAGATGATTCAAGGAGTCATTCAGGGCAAAGGATTGCCATGAGTGGGAGTCCTGTGGAGGCCTCTGCTTTGTGGCATTTCTGTTTTGGGGGGGAGGGTGGACCCTTTTTGGACCCTGCGGACCCTACCCTCACAATGAATCAGTTGCTGCAATGGCCATCCCTTGGAGAAAAAGCAAAACTGTTTTTTTTTGCAACGCTTCCTTGTCAGGGTTGAAAGCAAAGCGTTCCTGGCACCCTCCAGAGCAAAACCGTTTACTTGCAACACTTCCCGTCCTCGGCTAAAAAAGGGCCATTTGCTGCACTGTTTTGTCTTTTTGGGTCAAAACAAAAACGTTTGATTGCAACATTTCTCCTCGGGTCAAAGCAAAACCCTCAGGGTCCATTTCTGAACTAAACATCCCCTGCCCAAGAAAGTCAATTTACATCGTTCTAGCTTTGCGGCCGTGACCAGTATCCTAAGGTGGCAGTGTGGGGGAGTTGTCTTTGGCCCAAGAACGGTCCCAACAAGAGGTCCCTGATTGGCGGATTTTGGGGTACCACTGTTACAAAATGCTTCGGTTAGAAGTTCTTTTTATCAGCTTTCGCTTGCTTTTTCGATGGCAGTTTTGCTGTGACCGCGTTGGATATTTGTTTTACTGCACCTTTTTGTTCTTAAACAAACTTTTGTTGGCAAACCCCGGTGGTCACGGCCAACCTGGCGTCTATGGAGAAAGATGTATGGGCGGATCCATCAAAAAGTAGCTGGCTACTTTTTCTGATTCAGGGATTACTGTGCGGGTGGCATCCCTGCTTCCTACCTGCCCCATGCGCAGGGCGATCAAGGCTTTGAGCCTTGATGAGCGAAGCAAGCCGTGGGCCCAGGCTTTATTTCTTACCTCGTCCCCGAAACTCATTGTTTGCTTGGGCCCTGCCATTTTAAGGAGCGCCCTGAAAGCGGCAGTGCCAAAACAGGCGGCCACAAAAAAGCGAGCTCCTGACACTGAGAGCGCCGGAAAGAGGCCTGCGCCGGAAAGAGGCCTGCCAGCAAGAAGAAAGCTGGGAAGTGATTTCAACACGTCGATGTGACATGAATTGTTGCAGTTAATTCTGAACAAAAGCTTTACCTTCGCTTTTGGTGCGCCCGCCAGACAGGGGTGGGTATGTCTGCACTCATAGATGGGGCGCATCGTGCGTGAGGGCAAAAAAGGGTTGGAGCTTTGAAGGGTTTGGAGCCTTGCAGGCTTGACAAGTGGCATCACCACACACACAGCTTCCAAACATACATTCCTGATGTGTTCATGCCCGAACAGGCCAAGTTCAAGCAGACCCTGGACAAGATCCGCACGTCCGCCATCTCGCAGAAACACTGGGAGAAGGAGCCCGGGCCTTGGAGTGCTCGCCTTTGGGCTCCCCACGCCTTGGTCAACAAATGTGGCGGTTCCTGTGCCAACTGCCTGGTTGAATCATTGCAGCAATCTGACTTGCAACCTGGGGCCTGTCTCATGGGCAATGCGTTCACACACCAAGGATGTGGCGAAGAACGTCAAGCGTTCGGCCACTGCGGCCGTCCTGAGCAGGGCCGGGGGTTCTGGCGATGAGGGGGAATTGCGGAAAGCCCCCAATGCTGAAAGGGACTTGCACCGTTTTTTTCGGAGGGCGGGCCTGTCCATGCCGATGCCAATTTCTTCCATGGTGCACAACTTTGATGATGGGGAGTCCCTGACCCTTTCGCATGTCAGACTGGTGGACTGGTTACGGTGCTCATCGCCAAGTACCCCGAATTACTTGCTGGTGGAAACAGCCCGGTGGAGGAACAACTGCTTGGCTTTTGGGATTTATACCGTCACCTGCACCCAACGCATGAAGTTTATGCACGACATGCAGGCCAGCTACATTGCGTGTGGCCACTCCTTTTTTTTGGGGATGAGGGCCGGGGCCCAAAGCGATCGCAATTCATGGAGGCCACCATCAAGTCCCCGCTGGGATTGTCTGAGCTGTCTGAAAAAGACACACAATGCAATTGCAGGGGCCAAGCAGGTGTTCCGCATGCGTGGCTTCCGCGTTTTCCGCAAGAAGTTGGTAATTCGAACCATGCGTGTGCCGTGGAACGGGTTGCCACCAACTACACTGGTCATAGTTTTTTGACCCGCTTCTTGCTCTTCGGGTTGCCAGCGTTCTTGTATGAGGGCCGGCCTGACATCATCAAAAACCATCTGAAAGCGGTATCGGATGATCTCAAACAGTTATTTGAGGATGGGATTCAGATTCAGGGCCGTACGCATTAGGCTGCGCTGGTAGGGTCCAAAGGAGACTTCAAATTCCAGGCTTTCACCGTTGGCAACCTGACAAGGAGCTACGCGCATCTGAAAGGTCAGAATGGAATGTGTTCCTTGTGCAAGGCCGGCACCAGCGAACATAGCTTCGAGGATGTGCAACCAGAACCATCTTGGGCACAGTCTATGTTTGCTGAGCGGCCATGGAATGCGAATATTCCACCTGTTTTTGCGGGCGTGCCTTACGACAACAGCTGTCCAGAAAGAATGTTTCAGCTCGATTGCTTCCATATATTCAAGCTGGGTGTGGGGCGCGACCTGGCCGGCTCCGTTCTTTGGCTTTGCAGACTTGGGGCGTTCGATTTTGAACGAGCAGAATCAAGACGCATCGGTGAACGCCTCAAGCGAGCACATGGCATGTTTGCACTG
The DNA here is from genome assembly GCA_963377175.1 of Effrenium voratum. Lineage (NCBI taxonomy): Eukaryota > Dinophyceae > Suessiales > Symbiodiniaceae > Effrenium > Effrenium voratum. The sequence continues at coordinate 1,237,665 of CAUJNA010001668.1, read as the reverse complement.
TGGTGCTCCGCAAATCACAGGAAGCCTGGACTGAGGAGCTTCACAACCTTTTTCTTCCAAGCTACCACGCAGGCTTCTGCGCCCTGGGCCAATTCAAAGGGCAGCGACACAATGCTCCTCTTGCAGTGGCTGGACTTCCAATGGTCCTTGTGCCTTCGCGACCCCTCGGATACGATCGCCCCACACTTCGACATTTTGATGCTGTTGCAAACTGTCCTTCAGGCATCCCTGGCCCTTTTCACCGAGATCTATCAACATGGCGTGTTTATTTCACGAGATTGCGGCTTGCGCCAGTACGGGCAAATCATGACCATCATCCGAGGGTTCGGCGTGTCAGCCTATAGGCTAAAGCCAAAGCTGCATGCCTTACATCACCTGGCGTATGATCTGCGGCGGGGGTTGGAGTCACCAGCGCCCAAGTTACTCAACATGCTGACCTTTGCTTGCGAGATGAACGAGGATCATACTGGGCGCACATCAAGGCTCTCCCGCAAAGTGAACACCAAGACCTTGACCAAAAGACTGTTTGAGCGGTATTTCTTGAAAACCAAAGCTCTGATCCGACGGCATTTTGCCTCCAAGAAAAGGCAAAAGGCCCTACGCAAAGGTTGAGTCTTGGACCTGGGGCTCCCGGCTCTGACGTCTCTCTGCTGGCTTGCAAGCCGGCCATGCATGCTCGAGTGGAGCTGAAATGAAAGCGCACTGTCAGGGCTGCTTGTTCTCCCTTCTTCTAAGTGGGGCTGCTGTGCCAGGGTTTCGTGGTCCCTCTAAGTGGTTGCTGTTATAGGAAACGTTTCGTTGACCCTTGAACTGAGGATGGACGCAGTTTTGTCTTCCAATCCACATGGGTCTCCCCCCAGGGTAACCTTGGAAGCTTGAGCACGTTTGCGGGGCATGCGGGCGGACGCTGATTCCGACTGTTTTTTGGGATTCTGACTGTTTTTTTGCATTCGGGCGTTTTTTGGGGAAAAAGGCTGAACACACTTGCAGTTGGCATTCGGGCTGAAATTTCAGCCTTAGGAGTCTCCAGGTATGCCATCGTGCACGTATAACTTTCTGTCGTGGGTTTTGCTGGCACATCTGGCACCTATCCTTTGGATATCAGGTGCATGTTTTTTGGCATGTAGCAACTTGGGTCATTTTGCCATTTGGATGGTGTTTGTTTTTGTTACCTAAATGATCCGCCCAAGTGACGAAAGGCCATAAAATTAGACACTTACAGCCTTTGGAGGAAACGAGGGGTTTGGGGGGGTGGGAGGGAACCCCATGTAAAACAAACAAATGTTGAGCCTGAAATCAGGAACCCCCAAAAGGCCACGAGTGAAATCACTGGCTTCAATCTATATCCCGGATCCGTGGAATCGCTCGTGAACTTTGCCCAGTCCGGAGATGGTTTTTTTCGGTGTCTGACATGATTTCTCCTTTGAAACCTCCACCAAGTTCTGTGCTTTTTGCGGCTGGTTGGCCAACTTCCTGAAGACGTAGCAGTGGCTGGCCATTTTAAGCAATATCCCCTTGTCGGAAGCCGATCCCAGAAGTCTCCTGGTTCGCTCCGATGGGGTGAAAGTCCCGGTCAACTGAGTATGGGGTATGTTTTAGGAAGCCTTTTTTCGCAAGGGAGTTGCAGTTCCAGGGAGGCTTTCTTAAAGGATCCGAGAAGGTCGCCACCTGCTTTCCAGGATTGGGCTCCTCTTTTCTCGGCGGATCGAGGTGGATGTTGCACCTGGTGATGCACAACGCGGGAACTCTGATGCCGTTTTGTTGTTTCCCGACATCCTACCAGAACATGGAACCTGACCGGGGGGTCCTGGAAGACCATATTCTAGCATATGTTCCTCTTTTTGTTAAATTTTGGGACCCCAAAACTTCAGGTCCCATGTTCAACAAACGCTGGGAGGGTCTCCTTTTTGCGGAGCTGGGTGTGTTTTTCGCCCTTAATACATCTGTTGCAGCTCTTGAATATGCCACGCAGTCTCATCGAACCCCAGGGTGCCCACAGAAAAAAAACGCCTTCCCCCACCCTTCCGCCGCTTGAAAACCCGCCTGAGGCCTCCCCCCCCCAACCCCCGGCGGCCCCGGCCACTTTTCGGAGCGAAATTTCTCGAAGCCGCGCCTCCAGGCGGAGCTTCGCCTCCAAGAAGGATTTGAAGGCGTTGGCGTCGGCCAGCGCTTGGCGGCTGGAGAGGTACCGCAGGTTCGGAGTGCCTCACGAAGGCCACCCGCCCCCCCACAAAACCCCCCGCGCCCCCGTCCCAAGAAGCAACCGGCCCGAGCAACCAACCCAGCCCTGGCCCTAGGAAAGAACAAAACACCAAGGATCCGCCACCCAACCCAACAAAAAAAACACCTCCCGCCAAAAAAAGACTGCCTTCCCCCCACCTCTCCCCCCCCCTCCGGAAAATTCTCAACCGCTCCCCCAGCCCAAAAAGAAAGCACTATAAGCCTAGGCATGCCCGCCAACCCCGGAACCCTTCCAGAGGATGAACAAAACCAACAACATGTCCGTCCCAACCCTGGTGCCTGCGGCGAAGGGACATGCTCAAAAGTCCGGGTGAGATGGTGGAGAACTTGATGTGAACTTCCAGGGCACACGGTTTTCCGAAAGCCCGAGTTTATCACAAAGGGGAGCACCTTATATAAAGCCAAGATCCAGTTTCCATCCAGTTTCCCATTGGTTATGGGTTCCACTTCGAAAGGCTTGTGCATGCAGCCCTGGGGCTGTTCCTTTTGCCATACGCCACATGAAAGGAAGCTGGTTTACATTGACCCTGTGGCCATGTGTTGCCGCTTGCTCGGGCGCAAGCTCCATCCATTGGGTAAGGGAACCTGGCTCGGGCTAAACGAAACGGGGTCTGTCAAGCTCCCTGGCCTCAAGATGGATACCTCACCCGCAAAGTTTCAGTTTGAAGCACCCGCAAACGAAGAAGCACCAAGCACCAAGGCTGGCCGAACGCCCCATGCCGCCCGGCATGTAGTTGGATTTATTTCGCTTTGATCCGAAAGGGAGTCCGGCTCATGGGATGCCACCTGTTGGGTTAAAGTAGATGGCGCATATCCTCAGGTAGAGCCTGGCTGGCCCAACACTCACACTTGGGTATTTGATCACGTCAGGGCCAAACTCCATCCCGCCAATTGCGTGTGAGCGGGTAAAGCGAGCTCCCCTTTTCTTGGAAATCCCTCATTTCGAGTTGAAAATTATTGCAAAGACATGCAAGCTCTTGGCTCTCTTCCCACCATTCTTCCGGGGACGAGCGCGGCGGTTTTTGTTTTGGTGGGTCCGATTTTCCGTTTTTCTCGAGTCCCCGCCCGTTGTTTTCTCACCTCCTCGGCTTGGCCGAAGCCGCCGAAGCGAAAGAGCTTCGAACGAAGCCTCACGAAGCCGGGGCGCTGAAGTCCGGCACCCCATCGAAGTCCATCCCCCCGTAGTAGCGATGCTCTAAGGCCACCAGCAGGGCCCCGAAACGGGGCGCCAGCTCCACCTGCGAGTCGGCGGTTCGGCGCTTGGCTTCAAGCCACGAAGCGGGGGGAAATTACCAGCAGGGCTTCCAAATCAAAGACCCACTTCCCATAAAGGGGGAGACTGTTGCTTGTATCGCAGAAGTTAGATTTAAGTCGTTGATCAAAAAACAAACTGATGCTGGTTGACTAGCTCTGTTCAAAATGGGGGGCCTGGTGGTGCACTCTTGGAGGGTCAAAATCTGCCCAATCCAAAGCTGTGGGACACCAAGATTGCGGATGGATCTTGAACCCAGAGGTGGGAAACGCTTCTTGTTTTGATCACGCATTTGGTGTCCCTTCTCTCTGAATTGTCCTTTTCAAAAGGTCAGCTTAGCATATTACGCATGTCCCTGAGTTGCCCAGTCAGCCTGTCACACACAAAAACTCGTTTGGGAAATGCTTATGGTAGAGCCAGGTGCCATTGCACAACCGGGAAGCTGACAAAGAGCTTCCACATCACCAGGCTAGAAATCAACAGGACAAGTTCGGACGGAACCATGAAAAGGGTCTCAAACAAACACATCCACATGAGCGGTCAAAATCACGTGTTTCTCCAAGCGGGGCGGGTGTGTTGACTTGCATAGTTGACATGTTTGGCTTTGGCCCTCTTTTCGACCCTCAATGAACCATAGCTTTTCGGTTCCACCCTGAGTGCGAGCTGCACGGCCGGATGCGTTTGTGTTTTTCGGCATCTGGCCAACCACCAGAGACCAGGAATGTTCACCCAGAATGAAAAGATGAGATCCCCCGCAATTTTGAGGCTTTGAAAATCCAGGGTTGACATTTTGCAAGAGTAGCTTCAGGTATGGGCGTTGCCGCTCCTTAGGCTTATCTTGGTGGTCTGTTCAGCATAGCTCCAAAAGCCCATGCCGACGCATGCCCTTCAGAAATGGAACTCTGACTGAAGGGTGGTCTACATCCATACCTCCAAGATTATACCTACAAACTTGGTTGACATTGGAAGGGGAGCACAAGTTTTTAATTTTCGGCAGTTCAGTGGTTGGATTTTAAATCCCACTAGACCACAATAAGCCAAAATGCAAAATGTGTCCCAACGACAACCATGCAAAGGCCCTTACAAAGTCCCTGAACAAATGGAACTCTGACCGAAGGCAGCCAAGGCGCCATGTTGTTGCAGGTCAGCGTGTGAGCCTTCCCTCCTCGGCCCCAAGGCCTGTCCTCGTGGGAACACTGGGTGCTTGGGCCAAAAAACCTGGGTGTGGCCCCCAAAGCCGGGGATGAGTCCCCCAGTTGAATTCTCCGTTGTTGTGTTGTTTTTGTCCTTTTAGTATTGTTGTAATTCTTCTTATCACCTTATTACTATTATTATTGCTATTATTATTATTAGTGTGTTTTTTGGACAAGGGACCCGTTAAATCGCCCAACCCGTCCTCACCATCCAGGCACAAGAAGACTGGACCCTTCGCTTGAAAATAAGTGGCATCCGCCACAAAGCGCTGGCACCACAGCCTCAATTCACCAAAAGACCCAGTCAAAACGCCCAGTAGGAAACAAAATACTAAGTTTTTGGAATCCAGACAGGGCGACCAAGACCCAGTAGTTTTTTTGTTTGGAATCCAGACATGGCGACCAAACATTGGGGCACCCAATTTTAAGGTTTTCTCAAATGGCCTGTTTTGGGAATTGGGTGTGGGCCAATTGTTAAACCACCAGGAATCGGAACGCAGATTTTGGATCATGTTTCCACTTACAGGGTTCCATTTTGGGTACTTATGTTTGACCCACAGCCATATTAAGTTTTGGAATCCAGACATGGCGACCAAACATTGGGGTACCTAATTTTAGGGTTCTGTCAAGTGGGCTGCTTTCAGATGGTACACACATGATTGTCCCTTGGTGCAAGCGCTCAGGGAAATTTCCTTGAACCCTGCTTGGATCCCCTGCTCCCTGAAAAAGCTGAAAAAGGTCAACAGGTTGGTTTCAACCATTTGGTTAAGGCCCCAGGAAAAGATAAACATATTTCCAGTAGTGATGAATTCCTTTTAAACCAAACAAGGGAAAATAACAGATACTCTTAAGCGAATGGAGGGTTTGGCGCAGAGCAACTTGCCGTTGCTGTGGTCGAAATGATCCAGCCGCTGCTTACAGAAGGTCTGGATCTTGCTCGGATCCTCCACGTGGATGCCCGGAGGGTTGAGTTTCTCCTGTCAGCCACAAGAGGTCAGAGCCACCTTGCTGGCTCCCTGGGTGGATTTGCCCGAACAAGTCCCTCGACTTTGTGTATCCTCCTAAAATGACTAGGTCCTCCAGTAGAGAGGTTAGAATAAGGGAACCGTTTGTTTTTGGTAGTCTATTTTAGTAGGGGAACCCTCCCCAAAAAAAAGTATAAAAGGGCACTACTGGAAAACCTAGATGATCTCGGCAAAAAAAAGAGATAAACTGCACTCTAACTTAACTGGGGAAGTGAGCAAGAGAAGCAAGAGGAACTAGGAACCACAACTATGCAACAAAGGCCAACTGAAAAAAAAGCTGCGGACACCTCCCCCGCTCCCTAAACATCAATGCCATCTCCTGCAGCTTTTGCGCATGATCCAGGCGTTGCCGAAAAATGGCATTGCCAAATGGCACTGCCAGAGCTACCTCGTGAGTCCAAAGCACGCAGGCGCTGAAAAGCCATGAAGGGCGCACGCTGTGAGGCTTCATTGGCGCGCCTGCAATCCAACGACTGCAGGGCCCGCGCGGCACTTTCAGACCAACACCACCAGCACCCGATAGGTCGGATGACCCCAAACCGATACCAACTTGTCAGACCGGAAAACACCGCCGATCTGGAGCCGCCCTATGCTACCTGCGAGTTTCCTCCGGTCCTCCTTGGAGAAATTATGACTTTTTTAGGGGGTTGCTGTCAGCTTTCATCTTGGGAGTTGCGCACACTCCCAAGAAAGCAGGGCGTCCTAGATCTTCTTTGTCGGTTACCTGACATATTACATCCGCTGTTTGGGGGCCCCTCCCTATCCGTGATCCCCCCCTCCATCTCTGGGAGTTTGTTTCCGCAACACGACGCCTTTAGATGATACAGCCTTGACATGATATTGTTCCCTTGTTGCTGGTATGAAACATCAAGTGCCCATGTAAAGTGAGTTTCCCTTGACGGTGACCTGCTATAGATCTAGGAGACGGTGACCGCATCTACTGACGGTGTCCGACAATAGCTTTCAACAACATTTATCTCGTGCCCGGTTGCTCATTGGAACTCGAATTGGGGTTGACTTGCTTTTTTGTCAGCCCCCCCCCCCCGGCAAAAAAAAAGACAAGAATAAAGTAATACATAAATAATTTACTTAAAACAAAAAACAGAAAACGTGAACAAGCGCCGAACAGCCGGGTCGATTTTCAGTTCAACTGAGCTCTGACTAGGCTGGCTCAAGCCGTGAAGATCGACCGGGTGGTTCCGAAAGGGGTGCTTCAAGTGCCGTTTGCTTCAGCCTGGATATACACAATATACGTCCAGTGGCAGATATGTATAAACCAGAGGGAAACAAACATATTCTGCAATGCAAATGGAAGGGGGTTGCACATGCCTTGAAGGCAAAGCGCAAAGCGCAACGAAGAGCCTCCGGGGTTTCCACTGCTAAGTTCATTCTGAGATCAAGCCTTCAAAATGCAGAAACCCATGGTGCGAGGTTGAATGTGCTTGGTGCACATTGCTGCACAGGTTACTTTGACGAAGCAGAAATGCTAGGTCCTCCAGTAGAGGGGTTAGAAGAAGGGTACCCTTTTTCTGTAGTCTATTTTAGTAGGGGAACCCTCCCCCAAAAAACCTAGAACGTAAGAATTAATCCACCTCACAAGTTGCTGAGCACGCTGCAACTCTACAATTGCGGGGTTGGCCAATCCATTGGCCATGTTTTGGACCCTAGTGCCCCTAAAGCAGCCGCCTTTCAAAGAGGATGCCAAAAAGGAGCCCTAGTTTGATTTTGACAACCTCTTCCAGTCCCCCCCCCCAAGCCCTAAATTGCAAGACAATCTCGGAGACAGCTTGATGGTTCCCCAAAGCGCCAAACAGGACTCCGCTTTTTCCTACTTGAGTCACTCACCTGGCGGGAACGTTACGGTTAGGGACCCGTTTGGCGACTCAGACCCACCAATACACCCCGCCAATTTCTTTCGGCCGTGCTCCAAGCGACGCAGCCCCCCTCACCAGTTCGCACTTAGCTTTGTTGCTGCTGACCCCCCTGGAAAAAAAAATAACTTTTTGGGGGGTTTAGTGGAAAACCAACCAACAATTAAAGTCTAAAGATCCAGCCCAATACCCTTGCACCAACTAACGTGGAAGTGCAAAAACGTAGTCTTTCTACAGGGGTCTGTGCACTTCCATGTTAGCTGGTGGGAGGGTAACAGTCAAGTTGGGGCTCCATGATAAAATTGGGCCCTCCGGCCGCTCTCCAGGCTTGGCAAGCGCTGGCTCCGGGCGAAAGACATCTCCCATCCGAACGACGATGGAATCCAACGAGCGGGGGAAGCAGTGCGGTGGGGTGGGGTGGTCCCTTTGGGGTGCTTTCTGGGGGGGGGGGGGGAAGGGGGGGGGTGGAGAAGCAAGAAAAACGAGTCATCCACTTTTGGGGCGAGAAGAATAATATTCTGGTCCGTTTAGACCCCGTATAGCACCTAACATCTGCTTGAACCCCACTTAAACCCCACAAGCTGCCGAAGATGCTAACTTGCCTGAGCTGTGCATAGGGGCTCAGGTCAAAACGGAACTTCAGTTTAGGGGTCATGCGGAAGCTATGGTTGCCACGTCGGGCGATGGTTGCCATTGCCCCTCTGTGCATCTGAGCAAGGCGAGCGAGGCCAAAGGGCTCCAAATGGCGAAGCTGCAAGACAGCTAGTTTGGTTGTTGCTTCCGTTAAGGGCACCCCTTCCTTTCTAACTGTTGGGCTGTTCTAGAGGAACAACCAAGGGGAAAAACCCGTTTGACTACAATGGACAAATCAAGGGAGGCCCCTTCCAAGAATGGGGTTTGGCAGCCCTCCATTTTTCTCCACAAGCTAATGTCCAGCTTTCCATGCAAGCAGGCGTGCCCATTTGGGCGGCCACGCTTGCATGGCGCCGGCTTGTGAAATTGGCCTACTCCGCGCAAAGAAGTGCTTCGTGTCGTGGCATGCTGAGGCGAATGCGTTGGACTGCAAAAACGCGTTTGGTTGACGAAATTGTTTTGCAGAGTTCGTCCAGCACAAGGATACACATAATAGACATACGAGAAAAGCCCCGCAAAAACGCTCCTCGTTGGCTTCCACTTTGGCGTCACGGGGAAAAGGAACCGTCGCGCTGCGAAAAGGACTTCGAGCCGTCGATTGCGGCGTGCTCGACCCTGGCGGCCTCTCCTCAGCATGGACACATTGACATTGCCGCTGAATGCGCCAATGTGGCCGCTCCCCACCAACGGGAATATAAAAACTATGAATGGCATTCCCTGGCTCACTCCCAGGTTTGGTAGACGGACAAATTCCAAGGTACATGGATGGATGGATTGATACATACATCAAAGTGTTGATGCAGAGCTATCTGTCAGGACAGCCAGAAGAGCAATTTGGCTGGCAAATCGATGGATAAGATAGATAGTTAGATAGATAGACAGACAGACGATGGGAAGTAGATAGGCGGGCAAACAGATGGAAACATAGATCGTCATATGCATGGAACACTGTGACACGCAGACAAGCAGACAGTCAGTCAGCAAGATAGAGAGATAGAGAGATAGAGAGATAGATAGATAGATAGATAGATAGATAGATAGATAGATAGATAGACAGATACATAGATAGGAAGGTAATGCTGGCATGTAGGTACATAGGACATTTGACCGATGGGCAGATGGACGGATAGGTGAGGCTAGGCGAGATGGGTTAGATTGCATGAGAAAATGGTGAGCAAGATGGGTAGACTGATAGACAGCCAGGTAGCTAGACTCCTAGCAGCTGGACAGACAGATGTAGACAGACAACTCAGACAACCAAACCAACAGACACACTGACAGGAGAAAGAAAGAAAGAAAGAAGGAAGGAAAGAAAGAAAGAAAGAAAGAAAGAAAGCTAGGGAGACTAGTAGAAAGATAGAGTAGACAAATAGCTTCATATACCGATGGCACGGTTGGCAGATAGGTTGAGGGAGATAGACCTAAAATTGGAGATAGACACACGTTTCCAGGCCCGAAAGAAGAAGCTTATGCATGCAAAATGCACGTCCCGAGCTCCAGCTCGAAAAGCCTTTCAGTGCGAAAGTGCTAGACTTTCTTCAGCTCCGCGAAACCTCCATTTGCTTAAGTCCCCTGGAACAAAAATCCAGTAGTGATAGATTCCCTTTAAAACCAGAGGAAAATCCAAAATATTCTTACAGTACCCAAATGGAAGGAAAGTAGCGCACGACGAGCGCTTTTCCAGTTTCAGCGCGAACATGAATAAAATACTAATTCAGAGAATAAGCAGGTAGGTAGATTGACAAATTGAAACTGATCGATGAAAAATCAAATCGATTGGACAAATATATAGGTGAAGCAGTCAAGCAGATGCAAAAACAGCAAACCATGACGAGGTAGACAAACAGATGGGTAGATAGATACGTAAGCAGATAAGTAGACAAAATGTCCAGGGAAAACATAGACATATCGCTAAGCAACTATGTTCCAACCCAGAGTCAGACAATGGGAGGACCCTTCTGGAAATCCAAATTCTTGAAAAGGAACAACCATCATGGTTGCCCTTTCGTTACCCTTCTTTTGGGGTGGCTTGTTGGGACCCATCTGAACAAAGGCAAGTCGAGTTCCTTGCAGGTTCCATGTTTGTTTTTGAGAGGGTAAATGTTTGGCCCGTTTTTTGTTTTTTGCCTGAGCGTTTTGGTGGATTCCCCCCCAGCCTGGTTTTTGTTGAGCGCTTGGCCTGGTACTCGGACATTTTTCAAAAAGCAGGTCTGGGCCGCGCCAAACCCCAAGGGCAGACTGGGTATCGCCGGGTTCAGCCGCCCGGATCCATTCGACGGCTTCGCGGATTTTCGAGGACCCGGCTGGCCACATGGAGATCTCGGCAGCTCTGCCGAAGCTCTCGGTTCCTGGCGCTGTGGCGCTCTCGCGCGCCCATCTCTCGCGCCTTGAAGCTAGGGGTTGCTCATACCCCAGCGGGAAGACCGAAATAGAAACTATTTCGATTCTACAATCAACGGGTTTGGCGACAGGAAAATCTACAAGAATTTATCCAAACCACCCTAATTGCGAGGTTTTCCGGTAGAATTTCCTGTAACCCAACCCTTTGATATAGCCGGCAATCTCTCCCATCGACCTCTCCTCCAGTTGTATAAAGTATAAGGGGACCTGTTGCCATTAATCGGCAACATTCATTGTGAAAGAGCAACCAGAACTTTGTTTGGCTGTTCAGCCCTGCAAGACGAGCTCCTCTGAAAGGCCTTCATGTCCGGAGGGGTGCAACCTTGCTAGCCTGTAACCTTGGACCATGGCGCCAAACTACAATCATCTTGTGTATATATATATATATATGTGTGTGTGTGTGTTTCTATGCATATCCCTGCCACTGCGGTTAAAATAGTAAACATGCAAAGTGTGTGTGTCTCTGTGTGTGTCTCTGTGTGTGTGTGTGTGTGTGTGTGTGTGTGTGTGTGTGTGTGTGTGTGTGTGTGTGTGTGTGTGTGTGTGTGTGTGTGTGTGTGTGTGTGTGTGTGTGTGTGTGTGTGTGTGTGTGTGTGTGTGTGTGTGTGTGTGTGTGTGTGTGTGTGTGTGTGTGTGTGTGTGTGTGTGTGTGTGTGTGTGTGTGTGTGTGTGTGTGTGACTGTGTGTGTGTGTGTCTGTGTGTGTGTGTGTCTGTGTGTGTGTGTCTGTGTGTGTCTGTGTGTGTGTGTGTGCGTCTCTGTGTGTCTGTGTGTCTGTGTGTCTCTGTCTCTGTGTCTCTGTCTCTCTGTGTGTGTGTGGGTTGCTAATTAGGCCCCTGAGAAGGGACACCAAATTGCCTAAAAAACCACGAGGAGAAGCGACAATTCCCTTCCCTTGCTTGACGTTGGAAGGGGAGCAACAAAAATAAGGTTTACCAGTTAAGTGGTTGGATTTCAACCACGAAGCCACAACAAGCAAAAAATGTAAAACGTTTCCCCACAACCACCGTGTTCTGACCGTTTTTCCCGGGGGGGGGGGGACTGAGCACCCGCTGACGCGCCTCCATCGCTCTTGGATGTCGGAGCGCTGCTGGGAGCTAAGGCGCTTGGAGCGCTCCAAGGACTGCTTGAAGCGAAGCCACTGGGCCTCACGTGGCATACGTGGCATGGGTGGCATATGGCCATGGGTCAAAACCCAAATTGTACCCCCAGTGAACATCCCAATCCCCAACAGACTAAAATGGGTGGTGCACCTATCCCAAAATGGGATCCCATTGGCTTTGAACCATGGCCATATGGCAGGGTGGCTTGGGTGGCATGGCATGGGTGGCATGGGTGGCATTTGCCCACCCCCCATTCTCACCCCGGTGGCTTGGCCGAAGCCCAACTTTCTGGAGATGCCACGAGAATGGCCTTCCCCAAATGAAGTGAAGGAACTCAGAGGGTGACCTAACAATTGGGGGCATGAAGGGCGGGTTTCCCCTTTGGCTCCCTTTGAAGCCCCCAAAACAAGGACGCCTGTTTTCTTGGAGGACACCCTTTTCAGGTGAGAAGGGACAACAACAGGGAAAGCCACCATTTGTGGCCCCCCTGTTGCCACATACCTATTTGGAAATCAACCAGAGGCGATGTTGAATCACTCTAAGGGAACATTGACTGGGGCAAAGTGTTGGAATTAAGCCGGAAGAAAGGAACACCAGAGCGGCAAAGCAGCCAACTCGGCTTTTGGGGAAAAGTTGGGCCTGTGCGAACTTCAGCGAGATTTGTTTCAAGAAACAAAACGCTCTCCCCAGCCAGACATGAGGGACCCCCAACTCAAGCGCCTTCAGCTAACATCATGAACAATCCCAATAATGATGTGGGAAGTTCTGCGAATTACAAAAACTTCAAAACTAGAAATGAGGACCCCCCAACTAAAGAGCCTTCATGATGAGCTCCGATGTGGGACTAATTATGGCTGGATGTAGGGTTGGGTTGGCGTGGGGGCTGGCTTTTTATTCGGCTATGTTTGTTGCTGGCTTAGCGGTTAACAGGGATTCCCCCCACAAAAAAAAGGATTGCCGTTTGAGGTCCCTGTATTGTGACTATAAGCTACCAATGCATGCGGCCCTCAAAACACACGCGCACAAACACACACGCACACACAACACACCCATCTTGCTCGGGGCATCCGAGTGATGGATTCACATGCTCCCTAATGGACCGAAGCGCGGGTACGAAAGGATTTCGAACCATAGCCATGACCGGATAGCTCACCAAGCCCTAGAAACAACAGAATCTGAGGAGAGTTTTAATGATGTGGTGAGGGCCGTTGCGCTTCGGCATTGATGAAGAATGCGAGCCAGTAAATGAAATGGGTCTTTCACCCTGACGCTGGTTGAGTTGAGTTCCTTGTGCTTCATTTCAACTACGCGGTCCCTTTCAGGCGCACCAACATGAAACAGTGGGGCCACTTGCTTCAATCCAAAGGCGAGCGACCAATGACGCTGAAGAACTACACCGACAAAAATCCATTGAACTGCATGCAGGGAATGCGCCAGCTAATTCCCACGACTTACAGTCACGGAATCCAGGGGGCTAAATAAGGGATCTGGAAAAAACTAGTTACTATGTACCCATCTCTTTCGGTTCTCGTTTGGGCCCCGAATCAAATTTCCCCAATGCTGAAGCACACGCCGTCGATGCACTAAGCATCTGTTTTGTTGTGTTTCGCGGTGTGGCGCTGTGTCCCCCTTGATTGGAGTCTGTCTTGCAAGGAACTGATCAGAATTTGGTTTTTGCCAGGGCGCGCGGTTTTTCTCCGTCTCCGGGGCCAAGTCTGCAATTTGTCCTCGGCAGCACGAGCAGTCTTTATGCCGCGGTCTGGGATCAAAAGGCAGGCCTGGAGACACGCCTTGTATCCCAGAATCCTTCGGAAGCTAGTGCTAAAGACTCGCCGACCCAAAACAAACACCAAAAATGCTCAACGGCCGTCGGCAACTGAAAAAATGCAACCAAACGCCTACTTCACAGCACCCCCCCCCATGGCTCCCCATGGCATACTTCCCATGGCCAGGCGAGCAGCGCATCACGGCGTCATTGCCCTCTTCCAGGCGAAGCGCCTTGATCCCAGGCAAGTCTGCTGAGGTGACCCAACAACAGGGATCCTTACATTATACACCTGAACAATGCCTTGTCAATGGTGGTTTCCCTCTATTCTGGTGGAAAAAGCAACATGTTTCAAATGGGCAAAATGTATCTTTTAAGGAGCCCTGAACAAATTGTGATATTTGTTGGCCCCTGCAAGCCAACCCTGAAAAGGGTACCCTCAAACAATCAAAAGGAGGCTTGTTCCTGATAGTCTGTTGGCTCCCCAGCAAAGGAGGCTTGTTCCTTGGGATGGTCGACCTGCCCTTGTGTGCCTGGTGTCTCCTGCACAGACACCTCATGGTTCTCAGCGATGGGGGGAGTGTGGGTGGCCGTAGGGCACTGGGTAGCGAGTTGCGATTTGGCAGCTCCGGCACAAAAGTCTCAGTTTGTCAGCGCAACCGTGGATGAATGGCAAGAAAGGCCTGGAAAGGCGCAAGCCCTTGAGCAAACAGGCTCACCCCAAGGTGAAAAGCTCGATTCACCTTGCAAAACCTTCCCACAACCCAAACCCAACTTCCAACCCAAACCCCCAAAACCTCTCCAACCCCAACCCCCAAACCCTCTCCCCGAACCCTCTCCCCCAAACCCTCTCCCCCCCTTCCAGGCAGCACATGAAATTTGCCCTCAGGCCTCGTGCACGGACTGCAGCAGCGGCGGAATCTCCGCACCGTCCAGCGACTCGACTGTGCTGCGGCCTCACGTGGTCCCAGTTGGCACAGCACAATATGCCGATGGACAAAATCCGCAGGCACCAAGACTAGTACCAACTTTTTTCTGTAATTTAATTTAGTAGGGGAACCCTCCCCTACAAACAAGGTAAAAGGGCACAAGAGAGAGGTGAACCATTTGAAACCGCCCACTGACTGGCCCAGCCTTCTATAAATCAATTTTATATGGGTTGGGATGTGAACCCCTTTCAACACGCGGACAATTAACAACTCCCCACTGACTGGCGCAACCCTCTATGAATCAATTGCCCTTTGGCGTCCCGGAGCAGGGTTCCCTAAAAACCACTCAACAAGAAGACATATATATACCCAATAGAACAAGAATTGGAGGCGGTTTTTCTTGGGACGAAGGCCATGATCATTTGAATTGCGGGGACCTAGGATGCAAATTCTGCAATAATTCCAAAACCTGAAGCAAAATATAGAGGACCTACATCATAGCAAGCTCGCTTCCCCCCGATCGGGTCAGCTCCAAATCCATATTTCTGAATGGGATGGGGGGTCCGCCAATTCCATGTGTTGGAAGCTTGCCCAGCAGAATAACTGTTGAACTATAAATGGAACACCAAAATTAGACTTCCCTCGTGCAACCTCATTTGGAAGGCATGTCTAAAGCCAGCCCCAGAGCTTTTCGGGAGGTGTCAGCCATATATATATATATATATCTCATCCCAAGGCCTTCGAGAGAAGGCTGGACCAAAGCATCCCGCACAAGGAAAGAGCAACATGTCCTCGAAGCTCCTTTTTCAGGTTCCAGCAGAAGCCGGGTTCCCGGTTTAAGTCTCGCAAAGAAAACCAACGGCAAGACCTGCCGAATGCGTGGTCGCTTTGCTGGTCTTGGTGCTGGTACCCGAGCTCCTTCAAAGCCTTCACCCATCTTGCTTTATAAAACCCGAATGTGATTCGACGCCACGGGTTTTGCGGCAAAACGGTCAGGATTGAAGTTTGCGCGAGCTTAGATCAAAGAAGTTTTGGATGTTGGTCAAAGGGTACAAAAAATCAACCAATGGCAATCATCTTCAGTAACTATGCCCGATACCTGAGGATTCCGTCCCAAAACTTGTCCTTGATCAGTCGGACAACAGGGGGTCTTCATATTTCCTCTCTTGGTGGCTTTAAAAATTAAGCATGACCTAGTTGGTAAATTTCCGCTGAGATTCCCTTGGCAGGGGTGATGTGAAGGGGGGACCCATGGGTGACTGTCTCCCATCAAGCCATGCCCAGCCGCAGTGCTCCACTTGGCTTTTCCGGACGGAAAACGTGGGCCCCTGTCCTGCGAACTCGACCCGCAAGGTGCCCAGGTGGACTGTTGCCAGGCCAAGAACAACACTCCAACTGGGTCTGAAAAGAAGCTTGGTGCCCTTCCAGGGTTGCAATTTGTTGTCATGTGGAGGAAACAAGCCCTTTGTGGAAGCCCCAACTGTGGGCGAAGATTTGGTTTGGCGGGGAGATCCAAGTGGGGCGGGGGTTGAGGGGGTGGATACCATGAACAAGGGCAATCAAGGTCGTCAAACTGTTACAGCGCCTGTTTGGCTCTGCACCCAGTTTTGACAGACGTGCCCCACAAAGGGTGGGATGACTGTGTCATAGGGCGGGCGAACCAAGACTTGACCCAAAATGGTCACGAACAGGACTGGTCAAACCCATCCCGCCACCCTGGGCTTCCGCATGCTGCTTGTTACTCCGACACACGTGTCTCATGCAACAAGCCGGACGCTCCCGCCTCTCATCTCCCAGCCCTCCACCCAATCGATAGCAGCTGCAGGTTTTAGACAAAATTGGCCGTCAGAGACGTCAAACTGTTACAGCGCCTGTTTGGCTCTGCACCCAGTTTTGACAGACGTGCCCACTTGTCTCCTGACGCTGCATTTTTCCCCACCTGCGTCGCGCAGAGTCAAGGAGTGGAGGTGGTGTGGGAAGAAGTTGATGAGTAGGCGGAGGAGGAAACCGAACCATCGGAATTTGAGCGGGCTAAATGACGAACCTCCGGAAAACAAACACGGCATTTGTCACGCGCCGGTGCCTCACGGATTTGTGTGAAATCCGCGCCTGTGACCCCGAATCGCCAATTGCAGCGCGTGCGCCACGCCCTAGGGGGGAAACCAAGGTCAAAAACAGCCGCCTTGTGGACCTTGCCGCCAGGGGAAGAGTTAGCAATTAAGATTTGCGAGCTCCCATCAGCAACTGAAGGGCCTGCAGCTTCGCAGTCAGGCGCGCAATCAGTGTTTGGCACCTCAAGGTGGAGCCGCGACGCCTGAGCCCTACGAAGGAGATCAGTTAATCGTCCCTTGGCTTCTTGTATAGACAAGGCGGCAGACGATTCGACTGCCAAATGGTCGAGTTGCGACAGGGGCGCATCCCGAACATACTGTTTAAACACCTCCGACCCCCAACGCCCAAACAATTGGATACGCCACAAATCAATTTGTGCGCTTGCCATGTGCATGGCCCCGGTTGCCCTGGCGGAATGCCCTGTAAAAGCGCGAGCTCCGTTGGGCCAGCGGGTTGCAAGGCCCAAGCGGCGCGCAATTTCCTGGAATGTGTCAGCCCACCCTTGCTTTGTGGCTGGTTTTCCTGAAATGCCGGGGAACAAACAGTCCGCTCTGTTGCTTGACAAGCACTTTAAGTGTTCAAGCATGCAGTGAAAGGGGCATACCTTGGTTGAAACAAAATCGCACGCGCATCTATGAGCGCGCTCGGCCCCTATGGCGCGCCAATCAGTTTTACTGGATGGCAGCCGCCATGTTATTTTGAGGGCGTCCTGGTCAACTGAGATATGGGAAACCAAGGAGTGGTGCGCTTCGATTTCCCGCAAAAGCCACCAAGAAACCAAAATAGTGGACCTGCCAGGCCATTTTGGCCCGCCCGGCACTAATGGTTCCTCAAGACACACTTCCCCCAAACGAAGGAGAGGCAATCCTTGCGCTTGCCTAGCGGGGCCAACGCCTCGCCTACAACTGCGAATAGCATGCCTAGCAGCCAGTTGCAATTGGTCAGACCAAGGGTAGCCTAGAGAAATATGCCTTGATTTCGCCGCATCCAAATAGAGTTCGGCAGAGCGGTACCCTGCAAGTTTCAAGGCGCCCATAACGGTAAAGATCAACTCGCAGGTCAAAAGAAAGGTGTTCTGGAAACCTGCAGTTGAAGCAACGCGGTCCCAAAGTTTCCTTCTGGACGCGATGGGCCCCTTGCTGGTTGGTGCAAAGGCTGAATGCACAAGCTCATCTCTGCAACGGTCAGGGTGTTCTTTAGCCAGTTGGAAAGCCAGAGCTGCAGAGCCCCTGGTGTACGGAGCTGGCTCAGCGCCGTCAGGACGGGACGAAGCTGCACCCCCCGTGACACAGCCCTGGGTCAACACAGGCCCCTCTCGCAGCGGTGCCACATCATGGCAAAGCCGAGGTCTTACATTTGGTTCGGCGCCGGACCCGTGCTGCCAAGTCTTGAGAGACCTTTTGAACGGCATCTGGACCGACGAGCTCCAAATAGCAAAAAATCACGAAAACCAAAAAAAACACCGGAAACAGCAAAAGCCAACACCGCAGCAAAGAGGAAATCAAATGCTTCGTCTATGCGTATGCAGCGTGTGTTGGTGTTTTTCTTTTTCAGACTCACAAAACTGGGACACGCCAGAAGTCTGTGTCCACTTGCACGGCCCTCCGCCTTGCGTTTGCAAGGTGCTGCGGAAAGGGCTCGGGAATTGGTGCTTCTAGTCTGGACAAGGCGTCGGCATCTTTGTTTGTGATGCCAGGAATGTGCTGCAACCAATGGATCCTGTACACCTGCAACGCCTGGTCGAGTGCAAACTCGCGGGCCAAGATGTTGAGATCGGCCGACTTTGCCCGACCTTTTGCCAACATGCAGATTACACCCATGTTGTCGGACTTTGCCAAGCAAGTGGCGCCGAAGCCCAAGAGTGGCAACCACAACCGAAAAGCTACCAAAAGCGCAAGGCCTTCCCAAACTGTGTTCCACTTGGAATTGCCGGCCTCAGCCTGAAAACGAGCCAGGGCATTCTCCGGAATTGTTGATGCGAAGAACTCAGCAGGCTGGCCCTCCCGCATTAGCACGCCACCAATGCCAAAAGGGCAAGCGTCAGTGATGATCTGAGCGTCCATCGGCCGGTGCATGGCGTGAAATGTGCGCATCAGCGGGGCAACGTCCTCACCTAACAAAGCCATAATCCAAGTCAACGCCTGGCGAAACCGCCTGGTGTGAATCAGCTTTCCAAATCTCTTGCGAGATTCGTCACTCGCTGACCCACTTTTGCCAAGGGCCGCCCAAATCGTTGACAGGAAGGGCCTGAGGTGTGGGACCAGCCCGGCGACGAAGGACAGCCCTCCCGCAAAGGAACGGAGCTGTCTCGCGCCAACCACTGGTTTGGCCAAGAACTGCTTGCAAACGCTTTGCAGCTTTTCCACCTTGTCTGAGGGTATGGAAATTGTAACAGCGCGCTCTTCGTCTCGGAACGAAACGCAAGCCCCAATCCACTCAACTGACTTGCCTCCTGAAGCCTTTGCCAATTTGACTGGAAAGCCTGCCACCGCCATCCACAGCAGGATTCTGGCAAGGGACCGCACAGCCCCCGCCAGATCGCCTTGGAGGACAAAAGCCGGATCATCTACATAGATCTGCGTGTCTGCCTGGCGCTCGACCGCAGCAAGGGTTCTCCCAAGCCAGGCGGCATACCGACCCCAGATGGTCGGGCTGGAAGCGCTACCGAACACCAACACATCGTAGATGACGATGGAGCTGACGCCGTCTGCGGCAGGTGCTGAAGCTGCTGTGGCGAACTTGTCCTTCCCTGCCGGGATGTTGTGGAACGCGTCCCTGATGTCCACAACTGCGATCCACGGTTGTGTGCCGGATTTGTACGCCTTCAGGGCCGCCTGCGCCAGGTCGGTCAGCTTTGGAAGAAGGATACGCTCGCCTTGCGAGCATGCCAAGTTCGCACGGCTCTCGCGAAGATCCCAAATGATTCGGGATTTCTTCACACCGTTCCTGAACTTCACAACCACTCCCAACTTGTTGAGGATTGGCTTGCGCCCAAGCTCGCTCTCGGCAGCGTCCAAGTCCGGGACACGGTGACAAAACCCTTGTTTCTGAGCCTCTGCGATGAGTCGGACAAGATCCTCCTGCTCCTCCACTGCAGATTTGTAATTCTCCCACCCAGCTTCGCTGCGCACAAGCTGGTTGATTGCCTCGGCTTCCCACTCAGAGCCTGCCACCGCCGGAAAGATTCCGTTAGAAGGAATAGGCTCTGAGAAGCCGAGAGGGGCGCCGTTGTCCAGCCAATCAGCCAAAGTGCGTGAGTCCGGATCCCCTGAAGCATCTCCCCAAGCACGGATGATGTCTGCAGAAAGAGCAGTCTTCGCCTTTGCAGTCCTTGCTGTAGAGCTTGGCTTTGCAGATAGAACGGTCAAAACTGAATCCCTGACTGCCGCAACTACGCTTCCGGATAGCTCTTCAGGAGCCCTGCCTGTAAGGATCGCTTGAGCTGGGCTCTGCAGCTCCGGCCACAGCTGAAGAGCTTTATCCAATAGCTGCTGAATTGTGGCCCCAGTCGCCGCTGCTCTTTGCACCAGTGGAACAGAACGGGAAGGATTTCGCATGCCTCCCAAGGCTTGGCAGTTCTCCAGCTCCCGAGCAGAAAGCTCCGGAAAAGCTGGAAGGAACGCACCAAAGCTTTGCGAGAGTCAGGGAATGTCTTCCCGCCTCAGCTCCTCAGAAAGCCAGCCCGCGCAGGCCTGTGTCTTGTGGATCGCTGCCGCAATGGTCTTGCAAAATTCAGCTGTGTAGCGCCCCAACGCTTTGGACGCCCGCTCCTGCCCCTGCTCGCCTTCTCGCCAGCGCTGGACTGGGGAGCAATGCTTGGCCTTGCGGACGGAGCCATCGGACATGGTGCATTCCCGAAGCTCATGGTTGCACCGCAGCTCGTTGAGGTTGCTGAAGTCTAGAAGGTGGACAAGGAGCCGCGTGGGCTTGGTGACCTCGCATCCCACACGACACTGATCAAAGTCAACTGCCTCAAACTTGCATCGATCCACAAGCTTCAAAATCTCTGGCATGTCCCACAACTGCGGCTTGTTCTTGGAGTGGGTCGGGTTTTCGATCCCCACCGGAAGATGGAGAAGAGCCATTTCGCAGGCGCTTTCTGCAGAATGGGAGACCAGGATGTTGGCCTCTTTCAACTGCTTCTGCTCTGCCAATGACAAGCTTGCCTTTGGCAAGCCCTGAATTCGCTCTTTGGAACGGAGCGGCCTCGGCCCGGGCGGGTGCTCTCTTAGAGGAGAAAAGGTGTTGCATGGGGTTGCAATCCACGCAGCCTGAAACACGCCTTTCTTGATGTCAGCGAGAAGGAGTGTCCAGACCCTATCATCCAAGAGGTTTGTGGGTGTTGGAGCTTCGGTGTCTATGCAACAAACTCTCCAGCCCATCTTCAACAAGCGGCATCGAATGTCTCCCTCGCGTGCCGGGCCAGAGAACAGAATGAGTGCGCACGGTCGCTCTTGCCGTCCCGTAGAGGGCTCAGACCACCAGCCATAGCTCGTAGGGTTTGGAAACAATCGCTGCCTCTTCGGCGGCGGGCCTTGTGGCTCTGGCACTTTTCTGGACGCAGGATGCAGGAAGCCCTGCCCAGGTGCCTGCTGCGCTCTGCCGGCGCTGCCAGGCGCGGACACAGCCCCCGCGCCTGGCCGGGCCATGGGTCAAGGCTTGGTGCAGGCAGTTGCCTGATGCGGCCCCAAGCAGCGGTTGCACTGATGCGACCGTTTCTTGGACTGCTGGCACTTGCCTTGAGCCTGTGTGGACCCACACTCATTGCAGTTGTACTTGCGGCAGATCTCGATGCCTTTCCTGTTGTGGGTGTAGATGCCCGAGCTGTCCTTGAAGCTCTTGTCCTCACCGTTGTAGGTACGTTTGGCCCGAGCCTTCTTGGCGGGGCCTTGCGAAGGCACAGAAGCTGTTCCGGGCTCATTTGCCTCGCTGCTTGGAGCAGCCCGCCGCTTGTTGTTTGCCAGCCACAAAGTTGCCGGGATGACTACTTCCCTGGACCAGAACTCGTGGTCTCTCACTGCCTGAGCAAAGACTGCTGGCCATGGATCCGTGTCAGAGAACCCGGCAACCTTTCCCACTCGCAGCTCGCGACGGATGCGCTCCAGATGCTCCGATCTCATCCGAACATCAGCCCTGTAGATGACCCACCACGACTCCTCACCGAACTGAGTGATGAATGACCTGATGTGCTCTGAGTATGCGTCAAGCCGCTCCGCATTGCATGCTTCAATGAGGAGCATGGTGCATCTGAAGCATTTCCAGCACCTGTACCAATCGTGAAATCCAGGAGGGCCTGGCTGCTCCCGCTTGCACCACTCACCTGTTGCGGCGTTCAACTGGTAAGCAGTGTACATCTGGCGTCGCAACAATCTAAGGCCGTGCGGCCCGAATATGCTGAAGTCCGCGTATGGAACCGACCCAGACTTCACGACTTGGTGTAACCCCGCGAGCTGATCTGGGGAAGGATCGGAATCGGCCCCAGGAAGGTCTCCGTAACGCTTTTTGTACTCTGTGTACATGTGAGAAGCCTCGGTAGCTGTCAAATTCACAATCTCGGCATCCAAGGTGGGGTCGACCACCGAAGCCAGCTTGAGCCGCCTAGACGCAGGCGCTGCTCCCGGCGTCACGCCTTGAGGACCTGCAGGCGGCCCAAGGGCTGAGGCAACTGGCGCTCCTGTCGACCCTGGATGATCGACAGGCATGCCAACCCTGAGCAAGCACACCCTCCTCAGTGACTCAGCACGAGCTACTTCCACTGGCTTCAGTTCCCTCTCAGTGGCGGGAACTGCACTGTCGGTTGACTGCACGGCAATCTTGAGTGCAGAAATCGCCTTATCCCAATTTGGCCTATTGATGAGAGCAATCTCTCTGATCTTCGCGGGTGTTCCCAGTTGGTTCATGAGAGACTGTTGCAAGTCGCCATCTACCCCAGACCAAGCACATGCCTCCGCCAAAGTAGAAATGGCCTCTAATTCGCTGCCGTCAGGATCCATGACTGAATGGAAACGCGGTCTCTTCACGAAAGCGGGAATCTGACTCAGCGTGTAGTCAAGGTAAGGCCGTCGGAGGAAAACAGTCCCCGAAGCAAAACCCGAACTCACAACCAAAGAGGCCCAAGGGATCCCTCGGAAGCCACTGGCCCTGAGCTCGAGACTGCCAGGTCCTGCCCCCCCTACGAGCCGAACCAAGACTTGACCCAAAATGGTCACGAACAGGACTGGTCAAACCCATCCCGCCACCCTGGGCTTCCGCATGCTGCTTGTTACTCCGACACACGTGTCTCATGCAACAAGGGCAATCAAGGTGATTTAACTCAAAATTTGGAACATCGCTGAGACATGGATCAGCCAACCAAATAGATGGCGTGCTCCCTTGCGTGGCCTCGCGTCCAGTGAGCATGACCCCCGACCCTTGGCAATGCCAGAACGCTCCACTCTCTGCCCGCCACCAAGCACGGACGGACCCACAAAATCAATGCCAAGAACAGTGCAGGACACATCTCGGTTGCTTGTTGCTCCCCTGCTAAAAGTTTAACTTTTAGTGGTTCAATGGAAAACCCATTGGTTGGCAAACAGTTAAAGTCCTAACATCCCTTGGCAAAATGCACCAAAGACATGCCCGCCGTTTCACCATTTTTCACCCATGGAGTCCTGGCGAGGGCTCGGCCTCTACGCCTAGCAAGGCCTGGATGTGCCTGCCAGCGATGGAACCGACCCCTTACACGCTTGAGCAAACAAAGCTCTCCATATGGCCGTGGGTCAAAATTAAGCCACCAGGGGACCGCAGGTTTTGGTGCATTTTCCCATTTACCAGGGTTCCGTTAGGGTACCCACTTTTGACCCACAGCCACATAGGGCTCCCCATCCCGAGTCCGTGTTGGCCGTCCGGGACGTCCAAAACGGAAAGGTAACAAAAGGGCAGCGAAAGCTAGTACTGACCCCATGCCAAAAGATGCCAAAAGAGCCAACGCGGCCATTATTCACAAGCCCTCTTCAGACTCTTCAGAGGTGTCATCCAGTCCAGCTGGTGACAGTCGAAACTGCTGTTGCCCAACTTCAAACATGTGCAACACTGGGAAACAGTTCTTATCGAACTCAGCCCCAGTTTGTGACTTGCCCCAGAAACAATCAAACGCCGGAAGGGCTCTGGAGGTCAAGGATGGGGCGGACTCTACTGAAACCCAATGATCCAGCGGCATCTATTTCTGGCTGGGTCTGATAACAAACCTCTCTTTCGGTCTTCAGGAGCTCCTCCAAATGAACCCCTTGCGGCATGTGAACCAAACTAGCTCCTCCAGTACAGAGGTTACAATACGGATATCCTTTTTTTCTGTAGTTTTAATTTTCTTCAGAGCCCATGGAATTCTTGGCCTGCCCCACTTTCACGAAACATGCAGATGAGCGTTTCTCCAAATAGGGGTCTCCTGAAATGATTGGTGACCTTTTCTAGGTCCCTCAGCAACAGCCCCTTCAACAGCTGCCCTGAACCTCCAGAGCCTATCAAAGGCAAAGACCCTATAGCTTTGTTGGGGAAAAACCCACGTTGGTCTCGGCGGTCGCGCGCGCGCGAAATCGCGCGCCTGTCCAGGTCCCTGACTGCCACTGCGGCACGGTCGTGACTGCGCTTCCTCGGTTTGTTTGGTGGAAAGCAAACCCCACCAACTGTAAGGACAGTGGGCCTTGGCAGGGGAACTGGGGAAAGGGTGGGTGTCCCCAGAAAGCTGAAAGCTATTTCTGCTCAAGGTGTGGCTGCTGCTGTTGCTTTCTGCGATGTAGCCAGGCTGCTAGTCAGGCAGGGTGCTCGTAAGGGGGGCAGGACAGGGTGTTGTTAGTGCTAGCGGGTGAGGTTGCTGTTTGATGCTCAAAGCGATGTGGTGCTTGTTTGGCCATGCAGTCAAGGTGCTGGTCAGGGTGTTGGGGTAAGGGTGCTGTTTGATGTGCTCAAGGTGCGCTGGCAATTGCTGTTGCTGAAGGTGCTCAAGGTGGGCCTTCTTGGCGATGAGCAGGCAGGGTGATGTTGCGGGTGCTGTTCAGGTTGCTGCTTGGTGTGGCTCATGATGACACAGTTGAGGGCGGAAGGCCTTCCAATCGCGACCTCGTCTTTCCGTGGGGGCCTACTCTGGGGTTCCCTCGAATCAGCGCGCCCTCGTGTACGCGGACTACCCGGGCCTTGCAATGCAAGGAAGCGCCCACTAAGATGGCCTCCGATAGCTCCAAACAAACTCATTCCCCTTTTGGCTTCCCACACGTGGCATTTTAGCCAACGGCAGGATGCGGCCAGTTCGCCAAGCAGCTCGAAACAGCAAATCTTCGGAGCTGCTCCTCTTCTTGACCGTGTCAGATTGGGCAGGAACACAATTCCCCTGGAATTGATGAACAGGGCGTAACCCTTCTGCAGAAGACCAGGTTGACAAGTCGAGGGTTGCTATTTTTGTCTAGAAGGTCAACCATGTCGTCCCTTATGGCTTCCTCAACATGGGAGGAGATGCCTAATCCAATCCGAATCCGCAAGCCGGGGTGGGACACCACAACAAGGGAAATCACTACCATCTGTCAGGATTAAGAACTGACTGTGAACAACCCGGTTTCAAAGTTGGGAAACCAAATTAGGACCCACGCCCCCAGGAGAGGTGCGATTAAACCCCGCGAAAACAAATTCAAACCACAATGTTACTCGTCGTTCCTTGAAGGATGCATTGGCAACCACACGTATCCCTTAAGGGGCCCTGCTAAAAAAAACACGTTTGAACCAGCGCGCGCGACTAGGTTTCCAACATGACCAACATGCGATCCCTTAGGAAGGGCGATCCCAGTTCTTCGACCAGGTAGAACAAGAGTTGGAACCCTTTTTTGGGGGCTCGTGTTGGTATGGGTCTTATTAAACCAGGAATCGGACCGGCTTGGCTCATGTTTCCACAGGGCAACCCATTTTGGGGTTACCCTATTTTCGACCCACAGCCGTTGTAGGGGAAACACTCCAAAGAGCGGGGGCCAACATCCCGGTCCACCGGTTGAATGCTGAGTGGCAGCTGCTCCTCACTCCTCGTCACGCCGGAAGCGATGGACTTCCGGGCCTGCAGCGCCAGGTGGGGCTCTATTTGGGGTTGGTTTGAGAAACAAAGGAGGTTGCTTGATTGGTTGGTAGGTTGGCTTGTACTATTTTGGGGGTCCCCTATTTCAAGACACACCCACACACCCATGTAAAGAATCAAAAAGGGGGATATCCACACCCATGGCTGGGACTATCCCATCATCTACCGAGGCTTGATCTTGGCTGTCAGATCGTCATTGATTTCGCCTACCCAGAAGAAGCATGATTGATGGAGAGCTATGGATTCCAAATGGCCGGGTTGGACCAACCAAACAGTTTTCCCTACCTCCACACAAACCTACAGTTCGCACGATTTAGTCAGATTTGGCACCCACAAATGGTGGCAACAAGCAAACCAAACTGCCTCGGAAAAAGGTTGGTTTGGTGTTAACCAACCATGTCGTGACAAGTCCCAAAGATTTGTCATGCTCGAGGTGTTCGGTAAGGATACCTGGGAACATGTCGACCAAGAAGCAGGGGACTAGTTCAATACCAACATGCAAAACCGAATGGCCCGCTTTCGCGAAACTTAGAACGGCCCAATTTCTCTGACCACGCCCAGGAAAACAAACACAAACTCCACAAGTTTGAGAGGGTCCATGCAAAACAACCGCTTGATTCTTGGGCTTCGCCCGCTTTCGCCCGTTGCCTCCGTGCCGACATTACGGAGCTTCAGGGCTCTGTCTGAAGTCCACCGCGCAAATTTGCCGAAGCAACATGGCCGTGGGGCAAAAACAGGGTAACTCCGACATGGGTTGCCCTGGTAAGTGGAAACATGGACCAAAACCTGCGGTCCGATTCCTGGTGGTTTAATTTTGACCCTTCGCTGTTCGGACTCGGAATCGTGTGTGAGATATCCAAAACTGGATCCCCGGCCACAGGTTTGTGTGAAGGGAACTGGGCTCCCAACAAGAAACGCCTTAAACACCCCTGGAGGAAGGGGACCTAGAAGGTTTTGTTTGGAGCCAATCTTTGAGAGACATACAGAACCCTGAGCTGTGGGGGGTTTTCCCGGCTCCTGGCTCCGGCAAGCCTCCTTCCCCTTGTCACTCGTCAGAAAAAATATCGCGAGTGAGTTCCCATGCAACACATGGGTGTGGCTCAAAATTAAACAGGAGGGGCAAACCGCAGGTATTGAAGTCCAGGGCAAGCCATTTTGGTGGCTTTTTGAGCCACAGCCACATCAACATATTCAAGGATGCCACTGCCATCAGTACAGTTTTGCTTTCCAGTCCTTGGCATGTGGGCAACAAAAACTTTGCCCTTGCACCCACCCACTCAAACTGAACAGAAAAGAAAACCAAAAATAGCATACAAGAGACAACACATCTGACCGTTGGAAGCTGGGGCTTCGCGCCAACTTCATGCGCTCCAGCACTTGCTTTTCCATGTCCTGGCATGCTAAGGCTATGTGCTGACAGATGCACTCAGTTGGAGATGATCGAGTTTCCCAGGTCGACAAGTCGGGAGTGTTGAAGGTGGTGACCTCTCAGACTTTAACCCCAATAGTCCCACCTGGAGTCTCCATGACCCTTTAAAATAGGGCAATGACCCGACTATTTTGGGTAACGACCCCATTTTGTAAGGGTCATTGAGACTCCAGGCATACTAGAATTCACCGACCACGCAGGGCTCGGCCACTGACTGCTGGGCCCGTGGAACACGCCCCGGCTTCCCTCTCCGATGGGCTTTGGATGCGAGTCTCGGTACATTGGCCTCGACGAGATGTGCTCCGGTCACTCAAATGCAGCATGATGTTGGTGGTTGCCTTGCAGTCTAAACAAGTATTGCGCCCTTTTTCTGGTCTCCACTCATGACAGCCAACTGGTCGAGCTCCGAATGCCTGCAGTTTATGAACGTCCTAGGCATTCCCAGGAATGTGCGCCGTTAAGGCCCTGGGAAACTTCCTATCTCTTGGTATGCCAGACATTTAACTCAGCTAGTCTGAGGTGGTGGTTTGGTTTTGCGTTCAAGAGGCGCTGGGGACACCTGACTTACAGCCCGCCTGGGACCAAAACCTCAAACTACAACCCGCCCACTTCCAGTGAAACCTCTTGCCTCTGGAGGACCGTCACATACCAAACCCAACCAAAAAATATATATCAAAAGCTGATGCCCACGGTGAGGGAAAACCCCATTCCTCCCAGCCCTCGGCTCTTTTCCGCCCGCCAGGTG
>CAUJNA010001668.1:1117500-1209777 GCA_963377175.1 Effrenium voratum | reverse complement strand
TCTGTGTGTGTCTGTGTGTGTCTGTGTGTGTCTGTGTGTGTCTGTGTGTGTCTGTGTGTGTCTGTGTGTGTCTGTGTGTGTCTGTGTGTGTCTGTGTGGGTCTGTGTGTGTCTGTGTGTGTCTGTGTGTGTCTGTGTGTGTCTGTGTGTGTCTGTGTGTGTCTGTGTGTGTCTGTGTGTGTCTGTGTGTGTGTGTGTGTGTCTGTGTGTCTGTGTGTCTGTGTTTGCGTGTCTGTGTGTCTGTGTGTCTGTGTGTGCGTGTGTCTGTGTGTCTGTGTGTGTGTGTGTCTGTGTGTCAGTGTGTCTGCGTGTCTGTGTGTCTGTGTGTCTGTCTGTGTCTGTGTCTGTGTCTCTGTGCGTGTGTCTGTGTGTTTGTGTCTCTGTGCGTCTGTGTGTCTGTGTGTCAGTGTCTCAGTGCGTATGTATATATGTATGTACGTACGTACTTATGCATGCATGCATGCATCTGCGTGTGTGGATCACCCCACCCAAAGGACGTGTTCAATTGGCCCGCAAGGTGATGGTTTAACACCTCCAAAGGGGGACATATAGGGAACATTGTGAAACCAGTGGAATGCATCCATCTCCAACCAAGCCACCCCGCCTCCTGCGTAGGGTTCTCTCCGAAATGACCTTCTTCCCCAAAGGGCATCGGCTCAACAAGCTAACCAGACCAGAAAAAAAACGACCTGCCATAAGGGCCAGAATGATCTCTCTACAGGGGTTGTGGCCTACTTAACAGGATTCAGCCATGATCACCCGGTATCAGTAGTCATTTTGCCGTTGTGAAGCCATTGCCACGTGTTTTTCCGGCCAGGGCTTCCTTCGCCTCTCCTCTCGCCTCGATCCAAGGCGCGCCAAAAACGCTCGGAGGATCTCCTGGTCTAGGCCCTCCGCGTCGAGCGCCAAGATGTCCACCGCCGCCGCCGGCCACTTGGCCTCCAACGTCGGGCGGAAAAACACCGCATGCGGTAACCGCTGGGTCGCCGAAAAGGCCGCTCTTTTCGTTTCAAAAGGAAGCGGGCAACAAGGAAGAAGCAACAACAAGAACCACTTTGAGGGTTCCAACGTTTAGACCTTTAGAGTCTGGGATGGTTTCCACCGCGCCCAGACCCCTACCCTGATTGCGCCCGGGGGACAAAACATGATGGATGATTGTAGCTGAGTTTGGCATATCTCCCAGAGAAAGCCGGAGGCACATTCAAAAACGTTTTTTTTTTTTTGTTTTCTCACTTGCAGGGAGGCAGCCTCGATCTGATTCGCACCTTTGCGGCTGCCCCCCCCAGTAATCCTCCCATTAAGACAACTAGTATGGGTGCCAAAATGAGACACCCGCATAAGACTTGGTTCTAAGACTCGGCGGCCCGTGATTTCTGTATGCGGCGCTGATTTATTCACTTCAGCGGATTTGGCAAGGCCACCCTCGGCGCAAAGTGAAGGAACGCCGAAAACCGGACTTCCCACTGGCCTCTGCCAAGAGCTGGGCGGGAGTCTTGCAAGGCACACGGATCTCCTGAGAGTTGTGGTGGTGTGGGGATGGGGGGGGGTGGGGGTGGGGGGTTGCGAGGGGGCGGACTCAAATCACTCATGACTTACGTCGGCCATAGCGCACCCCACGACCAAAGTCCAAGTGGGCCCTTGTAGTGTTATAGCAGTCCAGGGTGGGTGTCTCCAATTGCGGGGCCTATAAGAGAACAACTGGCTACTTGAAGGAACTTCGCAAAAACCATTGTATTTGTCTGGCGGGCTTATATATATATATGTATAAATATTAAAAGAAAACATAATAGGACATGCTAGGACCCGAGGGAAAGCTAGGGAACATGTGGAGGACAGTGCTGGCCTGCCATCCATCCCAACTTGTGCGAAAGGCATTTCGTCCGTTAGGAGGAAACTATCTTTTTCCCCCTCCCCCTCTCCAATTGAGCTAAGAAGGTTCTACGTAGGCCACTCCTCTTTGATAGAATCCCCTCCCCCCAACGCCCCCCAAGCAAAGAAAAGAAGGACGACAAAGCAAAGAGGCTCCCGTTTTGTCGGTCACCTCCACCCGAACACACACACACCTGCCCCAAACAAAAAACGAAAAGAAGGAAAACAAACGCCCCCAACCCCCCCCCCCAAAAAAAAAAAAAACAGAAAAACCCAAAGAGGCTGCCTTTTTGTCGGTGGCCTCCACCCTGCCACCCCCACCCTCCCCCCCCAAAAAAAGAAAAGAAAAGTGAGAAAGCCAAACAAAAACGAAAAGGCTGCCTTTTTGTCGGTGACCTCCACCCCACCCCACCCACCCACCCACCCACCCAACCAACCAACCAACCAACGCCCAGCCCTAGTAAAAAAAACAGCCCTAGTAACCAAAAAACCACCGGATCCCCCCCTCAACAAAAAACAAACATAAAAAATAAAAGGGAACAACAACCGCGGGCCACAAATCTTCTTCGAGCCCAAGAAGTCCTCCACATATCGGGCGAAGTGTTGCTTGCTGAGGCCCAGGTGCACGTGATGCTTCTCCACGTGGGCGCGGTCCAGGGAGCTGAGTTGGTACAGGGCCCAGTGGAACGCCTTCCTGCGGCTCTGTTGCGCAAACGGGCCTAGACCCAAAGGGCCTGCAGTCTCCATGACGACCCCCAGAAACGTGGGGCACTGACCCCATGGTTTTAGATATTGAACCATTTTTTCAGGGTCACGGAGACTCCAGGTAGTTTTTTTCCCAGCAAAACCGATTCTCACTTCCGAACAAGTGGGCTGGCCAGGAAAAAGGCGGGGTTTCATCGGGAAGCTATGTTGTTGTGTTCTCCAAAAGGTCGTGGCGTGTGAACCTCGACTTCGGGAAAGAAATTCGTGCCTACGGGGGTAAGCAAAGGTGGTTTCACTTCTTGTAGTGGGTTGGCCAAACTGTTTCATTACCACTATAACAGGCTTCCCGACAAAAGTATCAAGTTCTTGTTCCGAAAGTGTTAAGCGGGTGTGTACAAGACATCGGGTGACCGCATGGATGGTTCTCTGGTGGCTCGCAGCAGACTCTGTTGGCTTGAACGGAAGCCAAGAGAAAAACCGAGCCATGGTCGCAAATCGAGCAAGGGGTTGATGACCATCCCTACCAACTCCATAAGCTATGATGTGCAAACTCTTGGTGGCTACTGCCCCCGGTGCAAAAAGCTTAACCTTGTGTGGCTTAGTGGTATAGCACACATTCTCTCAAACGAGTTGGCAAAAGTTCCAACCAAATAGCAGCCAAGAAACTGATGTACCCACACCCCACTGACTTGCGAGAAAAACGATCGTCACCCTTCGTTTTTCCGCGCTTTTCCACAGGCACACCCCTTTTTCACAGGTCTAAAAGGGGCAACCACCCTGAAACCTTGGGCCCACATCCACTCCAATTTGGCAGACGACTTTTGGGTCATTCCAAGGCTAGCTCCTCCAGAGAGGTTAGAATAAGGGTACTTTTTTTGTTGTTGGTCTATTTTAGTAGGGGAACCCTCCCAACCAAAAAAGGGGATAAGAAGGGCACTACTGGGGGACCTAGAAGGAGTAGTTCGCTACTTTGAAGGGGCCTATGTCCTACTGTGCATATCTCTGATGGACAGCATTTTTTGGCCAAGCACCCAAACCCCCCCCTTTCAGGGCTCCACTTTTTGAACTTAAACCCAGGAGGTTCCCTTTCCAGACAATCAACCACTCCCTTGGGTTCAGTCGACCTTGGGGTAGTCAAAAAGTGGAACCCTGCCCCCTCACAGGTTTCCGGACGGCACCCACACCCCCACCCCCCCCCCCCAAAACCCCCTCACCCCCCCAACCCCCATCCCACCCCACCCCCCCCCCCCAAGGCGCCTGGGCTGCTCCGCCGCCAGGCGCGGCGACACCACGAAGAAGGCCGCGTCCTCCGCGGAGTCGCCAGGCACCACCGCGCAGTTCACCGCAGAGACGCGGCCATCGAAGAGCCCGGAGACCTGAACACGTCGGGTCCAAGGGGGATCTTTTAGGGCCCGGAACGGCGAGAAATGCGACAAAACAAACAAACAAACAAACAAACACACAAGGATTTGCCCGGCTCCACCTGAACAAGGGGGTCTCTTGGCCAGCTTTCGCGGAAAAGGATCGACCGCCTCGTAGTGAAGGACTCCTTGTTGAGGGGGTCGCCAAATTTCTCACACAAGGTGGCCAAAAGACACCCCTGCGCGGTGACCGGAACCCCAGGTCGAAGGGCAATTTTGTTTGGGCCCGGAACGGCGACAAATGCGACCAAAAAAAAAATGCCCGGAGACCTTGTCAACTTGGCTTCTCCCTGTTTGGGGAATTGAACATTTCATAGAACCTTCTGTTCTATTTCAACCTTCCATTCTTCCCTTTCATTTCAATCCCGTGTATCTTGAGCTGACACCCTCAAATCCTTTTTTCCCCCTTGTGGAGTGTTTTGGTCTTGGGATTAAGGCAGCGGCTTCTATGGACTTCAACCCCTATGGGTCAAAATCCCGTACCCCAATGAACATCAAGATCCCAACTAAAATCGACTACAGTGGGTGGTGCACCTACCCCAAAATGGTACCATTGGTGTTGACCCACAGCCAAGTCTGCTTTGAATAGTGGCACTGCGCAGCGCGAGCGCTACCCCACCCCTTGCAAACAAGATGCCTCCTGGCGACGATCCCCAGGTGATGACATGTGTCTTAGATAAGTAGGGGAAGCGACCCTACAAAGGGGCTTCCCAAAACGGGCACCCAAAATGGCAGAGTCCTGCCTTGCTGCTCAGCGTAGCGCACACGTTTGGGTTCGCCTCCACCAGCAGTCCGTGGATTTTGGGCTCTTTTAGCAGGAAGCCCTGAACTGGGTCGTTGGAGGACGCGTCCTGATGGATCTGCGCGAATGGCCACATTCACTAGGTTCAAAACCATCCTCTAAATTGCGGTTTGCAGGGAATCCCCCGACCGTCCGACAACTTTTTGCGGCCATTTTGCAACCCATCCTCGCCAAAGTCCCCGTCGCAGGCTCCGACCTGCACCAAGTTCACCCGGCTTCTGGTCCCGGCCATTTGGCGCAGCAGGGGGGCCGCATCCACCGCCGGCAGCGGAACCGCCACCGGTCTCAGCAGCAGAGACGGCGCCAGCAGCACAAGGCGAACGACAAGCCGCGGGCATTTTGGATGCCGCATGTCAGTTGCACATCACAAGCCCATGCTCACCATCTTTCGCAGAGGTGAAATGCATGGCACGGGCTCATCAAGGAATTAAATACAAACCTCTCTTTAACCCTGGCCCAGTCGTACAAAGAGCCACAAGAGCCTCATCAACTGACTTTGGCTTCTGACTGGCCACATCGACGGCAAAGCTGACCATGACTCTTATAATGTGTTTTTTTTAGCAATGCGGGCGGCCGCTTCTCCGTGGCCGGAAAAACGCGGTTTGCAAACCGCCCCACGTCACATGGAACCATCCAGACCCGTCGCCCCACTTGCTCCAGCCGAAACGGGCTCATTTCACCCACAAAGGGAACATGTTAAGGTCCCTTTGGGGGTTACCAACATTCACCATGCATTGCTTTGGTCAAAGGATGTCAGAGCCCGCAAAGGCCAAGGGAATTCCGAGTCCCCCTCCAAACACCGGTCCTGAGGCATTTTTAGGGTGGCTTGGAGAAGTGTACGGCTCCACGCTGCCAACCTGGGGTCACAGCACGGGCTTCAAATCCATGAGACACATCCAAACACCTTCGTTGCCTCCTGACATTGCGAGCGCATGCGCCCAGCTTTACCACCCGTAGCCCATGGTAAACACGGGTGTTGTAGACCTAAACCGACCAAAGCAAGCACCTTTTTCGAGAAAACCCGACCTGGACGCAATCTCCTTGGGCCCGAAACAGCCGGCCCGTCGCCTCCACCTCCGATCTCAGGAAGCTTTGCTCCTTCTGCAGTTGGCTCATGAGAGCCGTCTGCGCCGCCTCGAGCGGAGATCCATTGGAGATCCATGGGAGCCACAGCACGGAGTGAGACCCGGTTTCCTTTTATCCTACTAGTAGCTTGGGGTCAATGTGTTTAAAAGGGAGCCTGTACTCCAAAGCGCGTGTGCCCTGCCCTCTTCTTTGAGTAGCTTGGGGCAACATTGACAAGTGTGCTGTTTGAAAGGGAGCCTCTACTCCAAAGCGAGGGTGACTGGGCGGTTTTGTTGTAGTTGTGATGCTGAATTTGCTGAGCTACGTCTCAATGTGAGGATCTAGCAATGACCATTATGAGCAGCGAGCCCACCAAACAAACAAAGAACTCAAAGCTTAGCCCATCCCTTGGTTGCTGTTGACCCCCCTGCAAAAAATAACTGTTTGGGGGTTTAGTGGAAACCCCCTTGATTTCCCAAAAAGTTAAAGCCTAAAGATCCAACCCAATAGGAATCAAAATCTGACTGGCGAGGTGAATGACTTTCAACTCTGAACCAGCGCATGCTGAGGGCCACGCTATGGCGCCCTTTCCTCGGCAGCCGTCTCAAATCCCCAACCCCCCCCCCCAAAGGGCTCTGGATGGCCAGTTCGGCCCGGGCCCCGAAAAAGTTTGGTGTTGGAAGCCCGCGCCTTGAAACTTCATACCGCGCAGTGAGACACATTCAAACCGGGTCTTTCGGATTGTCACCTGCAGATCGAACCTTCCATTTGCTTAAGCCCCCTGGAGAAAATATTTCCCGTAGTGATAGATTCCCTTTAAAACCAACAGGGGAAAATAAACCATATTCTTAAGCAAATGGAAGTATAGTGTTAGATTCCCTTTAAAAACAACAGGGGAAAACGACATATTCTTAAACACATGGAAGAAACAAGTGGCCAAACCGAACAAGTCATGATTAAAGCTCGGCCCAGTTGTAGAATGTATATCTTATTGTCTGCTTCACTTTGAGTCACTGGTAAACTGTAAAATGTATCCTAAGTCTACCCCAGTGACCAAACCGTTGGCCCCTTTCCCAGCGGTCGCCCTTCCGGCTTTCTGCCAAGCCGCTGATGCGTCCAGAGGCATCCTGGCACTGAGCGGAGCGCTTCCGGGAAGCCTTTGATGCGCCCGGAATGAAATGTGCCCAACTGAATGTTAACCCCGGATCTAAGTAGAACCCCTGGTTGATTAATAGGGGGTGTCCCCTTTTAGTGGGGATTCAGACCACTTTTGGAAGGAACACCCCCCTAATAATGGGACGAGTTTATTAATCCTGGGTCAACATTAAGATACGTAACTTAAGAGACTCCTACTGCGGATGGACGAAATCCTACACCACCTAAGAGGCCCTGGAATGATCATTCCCCCTGAAAATGCCAGCAAATAATTGCGTCCCGTGTTATCAAAGTGGTGTTTTGGAGGTTCAGTGGAGAAAGCCTTGGCTAACTTAATGTTAACCCCGGATTCCTTCTTTCCATTCTTTCGGGGATCCTTCTTTCTAGAAAACCTGAAGAAACGCAAGGAAAACGGCAAGTGCTTGAAAAGAACGATACAAAAAGTGCTCCACTTTTTGCGGGTGTCGTGGAAAAGGCCTTGATTTCAACCAAAAAGTTAAAGTCTAAAGATCCAACTCCAACCCAATAGCAGTCAAGTTAAGAGACTCCTAGGGCCTGCATTTGTTCAAAATCTTTGGAATCGCCTTACTTGTGGACACCAATGGACACATGCATATGGGCCTTGTCCAAAATAAGGGAGACCCCAAGATGGTGATGTCCCTTTTATTTTCCCTAACCCCCCCCCCCCCCCGCCCCCGGCGGAAATGGTCCCCTCAAAAGGGACACACCCATACATAGATGGGTTGACCTCTGGTATGAGCCCTGATATTCATCGATGATGTTGATTGATTCATCTGAGTCCTGGACAATGCGATTTGGAGAGCTTGGGGTGATTAGCATGGCACCCTGTATCTTCCCCATCCGCCCAACCTGCAAACCTGGCCCCCGATTCCATGCTCAACGCGAAGTGGAAGTAAGCTGTCAGCGGGGTATAACATATCTTGAAAAGCCCCCTCAGGATGGCTTGAAACATGCTATGTCCAAAATGGCAATTTCCTAACCATAAGCATTCCGGGAGCCAGTCAACTTATGAATAGGCGGTCACAGTTTGATGGCACATGCACCCCAGTGCCTAAGATGGCATACCAGCCACATCCGCTTTGCTTTGGGTTCGTGACTAAGATGGCACGCACTAAGCGTGCGTTGGATGTGCCTTCTTATCGTGGCAGCTTTTCTGATCCCAGTTGCCGGGACCAAATCCATCTTTTGGTGTAGGGAAAGTTGGCCATGCAAGCACGGATCCCGAGCCCCCCTCAGAATAACAATGCATCACGAGGAAAACACTTCTCCTTAACACAAGCAACGCGCACATTGGCCCCAGAAAACAACTTTCTGACAGAGGAGGGGGCATGGAAGGGAGATTCATGTAACGGGGTAGGGGACTCATAGAGACCCAAGCGCCAAAGCGGCCGCGGCCAATTTCATCATCGGCGGTCGTGCACCCCTTGTTCCCCCTGTTAAATTCAACTGCAGAAGCTCTCTACACCCAAAGTTGGCACACGCTGGCTCTTGTCAGCTCAGCCGGCCTCAACTGTAGAAAGCTCCAAACAGTTTGTGGCACTCCTGGTGGCTCCTTAGCTCCCTTTGTAAAAGGTAAATCGGACACCCCCAGCTCCTTAGCTATGTCCTAAGCACAGGCTAGTCACTCTGCAATGATTTTGCCACAACTAATCGATGAACAGGTTTGCAGAGCCAATCAAGAAGGATGGTTGGTCACTGTGTGCCATGCTTGGGTTCCCTTTTGTTTTCAGCTCCGTGGGCGCGCGGAAAAAGCGGCTAAACTCACTACTGCTGGCACACGTGTGGGCTGTTTGTGTGTGCCATCTTTTTGTGACCCCTTATAGCCCAAGTCTAGCACGCCTTTCTTTTTCTGAACAGCCGAGTGAAGCAAACGGATCTGAAACGCAGAAGTTGCAGCCTCTGCAGTTCCAATGCATTTCCGGGTCAACGAGGTAAACAAATCTCAAGAAAGCCAACGAGGCATGAACACAACACTATTCACATTTAAACCTCAAAGACAATTCTCTGATTTTCTTTCCACTGGATCCCCTGCCCCCCCCAAAATAAAACAATAATAATACTAATAATAATAAATAAGTAAACTAAAAAACTGATAAACAAAAACAGGAAACAAAACCATAAAAACACAAGCACTTCTCAGACACTTGTTCAAGAGGTAGCCACTCAGTATGCCGAGAGTTCTGGGAGAATACTTTGGTTTGTTGCGGTTCTCTCAACTTCGTTTCTGGCTTGTAGTTTTGGGCAGGGATAATTGCCGTTGATTGAACACAATTCTTCCAGTACAGAATGGAAGTTCGAGTTGAGCTGCTTTTTTTGAATCAGTTGTGACTACTACATGTGTATCCGGATATATCTGCATGTGTTTTTTTTGATTTTTAATTGTTTTTGTTTTAATAAAAAAAAATAATAATAATATATATATATATATAGAGAGAGAGAGAGATTTCATATATCCCCCCACCCCGCCCCAGCCCACGCACCGGAGGGCCGCGTTTGGATCCGGATCCCACCCCCGCGCCTCCTCGAAGACCCCCACCCAGGTGCCCCCAAAGGGCCGAGAGTTCAGCAGCTCCCCGACCCCCTCCGCCACCACCGCCTCTGCACCTCGGCCGTGGATTCGGCCATCCGTCAGCTCGAAACGCTGGATGTCTGGAACACTTGCGAACATAGGTGTCCTTTTGGAAAAAAAAGAAGGAGATGGTCCTGGTAAAGGGAGCAATAACAACATCTAAACCAATGACGTCTATGTTTAACCACGCTAACCTAAAAAGGACACTATGTTTGCAAATGCGCCCCCTGAAAAAAATACAAGTTGCAGCAGATTCCCAGTTGAAAAAAAATGGAGAGACAAACAAAACTGGAAGCAAACGGAAGTTCTCCCAGCGGGCCTTCTGCTGCCACTTGGATGTTTAACTCGCAACCGTGGTTGGGTCTCCTGCTCCGAGAAAATTGAGGGAGAGGAGAGGGAGTTAGGATTTTTTATGACGAAATCCTGGAAACAAAGCTGGACTCAGCTGACAATCCCCTCCCCTGCAAATTGAACATATAGGGGTCCCCTAAATAGATATTCTTCATCAGGTTGTATGGTTCCATATTTATCAGGAGGCTAGCTCATCTGAAGCGGGTATTCTTATGCTTGTCAAGGGACCACCCAAAAGGGACCAAACGCCACCCACGGGGCTGGTAGCCCGTAATGTTCCATGTTTCAGCCCCCGACTGGGAGATTCCCCTGATGTCCATTTCACCGGAGAAAGCGGGCAACCTTGGATCTGAGTGCTTGTTGTTCCCAAAGAATCTGAAATTCCCCCCGGGTCGAACCCGAGCAGCGAGCCCAACTTTTTCCTGGAAAAGACCGCGTGGCCATCTTGTCGCCGAGGAAAAAAACAAAAACTCGCGCCATCAAAACGCCGCGCAAGGGGTGATTGTCATTCTCGAGGGCGGGATAGTTCTCCTCAGCAGCCCCAGCAACATAGACCATAATCATGGCAATCCGTTTTGGGGCCATGAGTATGGACCACCAAAGGGGAACATGTCAAAAGGGTGTTTCCTAAAAGAAAGTAGGGACCCTTCAAGTGGCTAATTCCCTGAGAACCATCCAAAAGGGAGACCGATCCCCATCCGCCGAAACACCCAACACTTGCTTGAATCTCGGGCACTCCAAAAAAAACATGCGACATCTTCTCATTGAGGCTTCCTTTCGTGGCCAACCCAAAAATACACAAACACAAACACAAACACACACACACACACACACACACACACACACACACACACACACACACACACACACACACACACACACACACACACACACACACACACACACACACACACCGCAGAACACATATATATATATATATATATTTATATATATATATATATATTAAATCATACGTACATTATACATGTGGCCAATCCAACAAAACATGATATATATATATAGATATATACATATGGGTGTATATATATATATATATATATATATTAAATCATACGTACATTATACATGTGGCCAATCCAACAAAACATGATATATATATATATATAGATATATACATATGGGTGTATATATATATATATATGTATACCCATATGTATATATATATATATACACGGATATATAAGAACCTCCTCTACTGGTGAAGGCGGCTTCGCCCCTTCGCTCCTTCGCCGAGCGGAGCTCCGCGGTCTCGAGCTCTCGGGTCATCGCCTGGCCTCCTCGAGGGCCTTGCGGATGCGGTCCACGGAGTCCTGCTCCTCCGCCAGCTCCGCCTCCTGCTGCTTGGCCCAGTTCTTCATGCTCTCCTCAGGGAAGGGAGGGGGGGAAAGGGGGGGGGGAAGGGGGAGAGGAGAGGAGAGGAGTTCGGGGGGTGAGGGGGGGGGGGGAGGGGGGGGGAAGGGGAGGGGGGGGAAGGGGGGAGGATGGAGAGAGAGGAGTTGTGGAGGGGGGGGGGAATGTATTTGGTTGGTTCCAAGCTGCTGTAAGAGTCATGGAGGCACGGCTTGAACCACCAAACTGCTTAAACAATTTGCCCCACCCTGCTCCTTCACATCCTGGCCAGCCTTCTCATACCTCAGTCCGCACTGGGCAATTGAGTGCACCAGGCAACCTGTCGGTTGCTCATTTCTACCACGCCGTGTTTGATTCATGCCTCCCTTGCCCTTGCCCTTGGGAAGGGGAAAAAACATTAAACAAAAAAAAGAACAGAAGTCGGGTGTGAACCAGCTTGGGGCGTCATGTGCTCGAGAACCTCCCAACGCTGGACCTGGAAAGGTAGATGCCTTTTGAGCCCTCGGCTGAATTTGGTTGCCATGAATTGGGAACACACGAGTCGAAAGGTGGATTTGGTCAGGTACGTTCGTTCCACATATATATATATACACATATTTCCCCTCAATGCATCACCCCAAGCAAGGCAACACCATAGATGGGCAAAACCAAGATGGGGAAAAGGGCCGGAAATTCCGCTTGCAAGTGAGATGCTCCTTGTTCCAGGCATCAAAGGCCTTCTCTGCGTCCTTGGTGTCCTCGAAGACGCCCAGCAGGTACCGGTTGCCGAACGAATCGATGGCCTCCGACTTGTACAGCTTCCTCACTCGCCACCGACATAGAA
Organism: Effrenium voratum; assembly: GCA_963377175.1. Classification (NCBI taxonomy): domain Eukaryota; class Dinophyceae; order Suessiales; family Symbiodiniaceae; genus Effrenium; species Effrenium voratum. The sequence continues at coordinate 1,197,626 of CAUJNA010001668.1, read as the reverse complement.
CTTGGTAGGTTCATCCCCTAAACTTTGAACGTTGAGAGGGATACGGGATATGCAATGCAATGCATCCAGGTCGAAGGGAATGGCCGACAATCGCCGTTAGAGTCTTCCGTGCTGGGCAAATGGGTCAGAGCAATGCGTTTCAGGGGTGCTGCGAGACTTCTCCAGCTCTGAAGCAGTAGAAACAAATAGTGAAAGCCAAAAGTTCACTTGGCCGACTATTTTGCGGCTAATCCATGTGAGTCATAATCAACACTGATCGGTATTGAAATGGGCGACCAAGAACCACGCAAAGAATCAAAAAGGCTGCACCTATTTATGCTTGCATCCCTACGTTCTGCGGGGTTCCCCCTTTTTGGGGGGGAATAAAGGACGTCAGCTACGGAAAGTGAGGGAACGGTGGACAAAAAACATGTTCGGGGCTAACCTCAGACAACTTATACAAAGAATGAAGTTGGAACATGGAATTTCACTACGTCCCCCCCTGATTCCTATTTGGCTGTGGCTCAAAAAACCGGTGCCAAAATGGGTTGCCCTGGTAAGTGGAAACGTGGACTTCAAAACCTGCGGTTTGCCCCTCCTGCTTAATTTTGAGCCACACCCATTTTAAGGAGGGGGAAAAAACAAATCGGGGCTTCGTCCCCCGATTTTTTTTTCGTCGCTCGCTGAGCTTCTCAGCGGTGCCCCAGTTGTGCTTGAACTCGCCCTTGACTGACGCCGGCTCCTTGGCGAGGTCCGCCAACATCTCCTCGTCCAAGGGCGGCACCGGGCTGTCCGACCACTTGGGCAGCTCCTTCCAGATCTGCTTCACCTTGGCCGAAAGAATCGGGGAAGGAGGTCTCAAAATAGGGGGGATGCGAAAAACATCGATGGGGAACTTGAACCAAACGCAGAAACAAAAACGCTTGGGATGGAGGTCTCAACATAGGGGGGTTCATCCCCAAAGTAACCTCGGCGAGAAAACAAAAATACGCTTGGGATGGAGGTCTCAACATAGGGGGGTTCATCCCCAAAGTAACCTCGGCGAGAAAACAAAAACACGGTTGGGAGGGAGGTCTCTCCAAGTAGGGTGGTCTTGGTTTCATCCCCAAAGCGACCTTGGCGAATAAAACACATCGGTTGGGAAGTTTCTCAACATAGGGGGGGGGTGCATCCCCAAAGCGACCTTGGCGAACAAAACAAATCGGCTGGGAGGGAGGTGTCTCCAAATTGGGGGTTCATCCCCGAAGCGGTTTGGGCCGGGGGCATCAAAAGAGCGGTCTGTTGTTCGTTGCATGATCTGGACACCCTCATAGGCGGTTCCCCAAAGCCAACGGAAAGCCAACCACTTCCAAGGATCCGAAGTTGGGATAGTTTTTTTTTTTTTTTTTTTTTTTTTTTTTTTTAAATAGACTGTTTCAGCCAGACAATATGCATGTTTGGAGGAGGCCCCAAATAAACTGACCCCGCCGCCCTACATCGTTGCATGTGTTCTTGTTTGATTCACTTCCTGAGAGGTGTTGCAAAAAAAAGAAGGTGATGTGTTTTGCAGGTGTTTTTCGCCTTTCTGTGCAAATGAGCGGGAAGCCTTGATATTGCCCAAAGGTTAGCACCCCCTGCGTGTTTCGTTATTGGCCGGTGAATGGGAAACATTGGCGCTACACAAAGATTGACATGGCTAGATGTCAAACCACAGAGCAACCAAGTCACAATGTCCGCCTTGGTCTTGCCTGGCATCTCCTTCTGGGAGCGGAAGAACTTCTTCAGCTGCGTCACCTCCTTCTCCACCTCCTGACGTGCCTCGTAGTACTCACCCACAAGCGTCCCCAGGGTCTTCACCCACTCCTCTTGCAGCTCCCCATTGGCGTAAGACTCCGCCTCGGACTCGCTGTGGTCCTTCTTGTAGGCCTCGAGCTTCTCCTTATACTGGTTGGCATAGTCACCTAGCTTCTCAAACAGGACCCGGGGCATCATCACCTTGAAGTCCTCGCCAGCAGCTGGGATCGAAAAGTCCTTGAACATTGCGTCAAGGTCTTTGAAGCCCTTGGAGTCTTCCTTCAGCTTCTCAAGAGTCTTCACGTTGTTGTCGTGGTGCTCCGCGTCGTTGGCAATCGCAAACAGCTCCTCCAAAGGAGAACTGTCGGGATACTCCTTGCCCTCTTTCTCCGCCATGGCCATCTTTCGGCTGGCAGTGGCCCAGCGACGGTCAGCGTCACGGTCGATTTCCACGGTCTCCGATTTCAAGCCGAAGTCGTAGCCCACCTGGCCGGCCCTTTTCTGCAAAGCCTGGTAGTCGGGGGCCCTCATAGACTCCTCCTTCTTGTAGTCCTCCCTCTCGTTGTCGAAGAACTTCTGGAGGACCTTGCCGAAGGCCGCAATCTTCTCCTGATCCACCGTCTTCTTGAAGTCATCGCCTGACCTGAACTTTTTGTTGAACTCGTTCTGGGCCTGCTTCAGCAGCAGAGCCTGATCGTCCTTGCTCAGGGTGTCCTTCCATGCGTAGAAGTCATCCTTGAAGCCGCGCATGGCCATGCGGCTTTGCCTCGCGGGCGTGCCCGTGGTCACGAAGGACTGCGAATGGGACACCAGGAGGTACGCGCCCATGCCTAGGTGCCAAATAATCAGGAAGGGGGGGGGGAGCTTCTGAAAAAATGATCCGTGCCCATGCCTAGGTACTAAATAATTAGGAAGGGGGGGGGCTTCTAAACAAATGAAAGGAATCCATACGCACCGTTTTGGCTCCTCTTTTTTTGTCCCTGGGAAAGTTCAAAGCGATTGGCTATTTGGCACCTAGACGCCCAACAGGGCAGCAGGCACTAGGCGGGGAGATGGAGCCATGGCTTGTTCTGGCACGATCCGAACTGCAGTACCTCCCCCTGAGCCGACATACCCAAAGTTGTAAGTGAAACAACTCCAGTCATAGGTGTCCTTTTAGGGGAAATAGACGGCCCTGGTAGATGATTAAACCACCAGGCAAACCAGGGCCATCTATTTTTCTAGCAAAACAGCCAAAAAGGACCTATGACTCCAGTTGCCGACTTTCACCCCAGCAGTCAATATCATCACCCCTCTCCTAGACCTTCATTTGCTTAAGTCCCCTGGGAAAAAAGAAACAACAATTCCAGTAGTCATAGATTCCCTTTAAAACAAACAGGGGAAAATAACACCATATTCTTCACCAAATGGAAGTAGATGGCACCTCCCGGATTTGTGCTCCTTACCTATGGGCATGAAGGAACTGGTGCCATCTACATTCAGCCTGGGATTTCACGAGTCACCATACCACTCGCCTTCAAGCAAGTGCGGCAGAGTCACCGACTGGATCAAATGCAACGCTTACACATCCGACAAGCTAACTGTGCACACCGCGGCCATCGCAGCCGATATGGGCTGGAAGGTCTTTCCTCCGGCGCCAAACCCGCCAGATCGTTTCGGCAGGCTTCGATTTCGCTTGCTCAGCCGTTGGGGGGAGGGGGGGGGATGGGGGGAGGGCGGGGGGATTATCAAATGCATTTTTCTGAGTAATTTTGACACGGACCCACTGGTAGCAACAAATCGCGACAAACTTTACTCTTTGCAGCCCACCACCTACAATGAACACATCAAGAATCAAGAACCCCTCAAAACAAACAACAGAAGAAAACCGAACAACTAAAGAACCGCACAACTAAAGGCGCACCACAAACCCTGAAACAACAAGTTCACTTTTAATAACCTGCATCATGAACCAAACCAAGAAAACCACAAGGTCAAAAGGTCAACAGGTCAAAAGCTCGATGCGCATTGGGCAAGCGTATATGCGAACCAACACCTTCCAACAAAAAAACAAACAAACACACCACTTAAACCAACCCAAAAAGCACAACACAAACCTAACAAAAATACACAATACACCACTTGAACCAATAAACAACCCACAACACAAACCTTCCAACCAAAAACCAACACACCACTTGAACCAACCAACAACCCCCAAGACAAAGCACAGCACAAGATATGGCCATGGGTCAAAATCCCGCTTACTTCCCAGTGAACATCCGATTCAATCCAACCACTAAAATAGGTTCTAAAATGGGTGGTGAATTCACCTACCAACCAAAATGGGATCCCAAAACGGTTTTCACGGGCAGCCAAGTGAGGAGCCACCCTGCCACCCCTGTGGATATTCACCCTTGGATATATCCCGTTGGCTTTTGAGACCAGGCTACCCGCTTTGGTTTGTTTTGGGTTTCGACAGTGGTGCCCATGGGTACCTACTAGAAGGGAGTCAATATCTTCAAATCAACTTGCTGGTTCTTAGCGGGACGGAAAGGGGAACTGGTGGGCTCGACCCTACAACTGGAGTAGACCAGACTTGGTTTGTCTTGGGTTTCGACAACCTTAGGATTTTACCCACAACCATATTCCACTAAAAGAGGTTCTAAAATGGGTGGTGAATTCACCTACCAACCAAAATGGGATCCCAAAACGGTTTTGACCACCACACCCAGAACGCCTTCTAAAAAACAGTGGAGTAACTATCCACAAGCAGGCACCTTAGGTTTTCACCTCCAGTGAACATCCCAATCCCCACTAAAATAGGTCCCAAAATGGGTGGTGAGTTCACCTACCCACCCCGAACTGGGATCCCAAAACGGCTTCGACGGGCCCACGGCCCTGCTCCAAGCGCCGACTTTGGGCTTCCCGGCTCCAGGCGCTGGGATCCCCAGGCTCCACCAGCGACCTGCGAGTTCACTCAGCAAGGCGGCGAGTCCCTGGGACCTTGGGAGCTGGTACCCCTTGGCTTGGTTGCAGCGACCTGCGAAAAGTGGGGCCACTTTTTGGGGCAAATTGGCGGGAAATGGAACCCACGAATCTGTGACACGAATCTGTGACACCCAAAGACTAAGACCCCAGATACCAGGGGGAGAGTCCCAAAAGTATCACGGAAGTGGGAATAAACCCCTTGATTCCACAAGCTTGTGTTTGGGGGGGGTTTGTGGAAAACACGACTTGATTGCAACATATTTCAACGAAAAAAACAAAGTCTAAAGATCCAAACCAATAGCAATCAAGTTTGGAGCTTCCATGTTCTCGGGGAGTGTGCCCCTTTGTGGTTTTGGAATTTTAAAGCCACAAGTAAAGCCGCATGAATCATTCCATGGTTCCCTTTGTGGTTTTAAAGTATTTTGAAAGGAAAATTCAATCCCTACACTTCAACATTTAGTCAGTAATTAAGACGTTCGAGACTCAGTCCATAGCCAGCCTTATCCAAGACATTGTCTGAGACTTCAGAAAAGTAACCGTGATGCCAGCACGGGTTCTTCCCGTTAGTATTTATCACTTTCAAAGGGATTCTTCAAGTGTAACGCAGAAAATCGTACCCTAAAATCAAATTCGCTGCGCCCTTGTGCAACTTTGACTGCGCTCCCATTTTTTGTCGGACCACCCCCGAGATCCCAAGCAGTGATCACCGATCTGCCCACCTCTTCCGCGGGGCCACCACGGAGTTTCTGGAGGAGGGCGGCTTGCTGGCCACCGAACCCACTGCGAAGGAGCTACCTCCGGCGAGTGCCGAAGATGAGCCTTCTCCGTGGTTTGAAGGTCCGGGGGTTCCCAAGTATAGAACTAGGAGTTCAAACCCCCGAGCCAAAAGAAACTAACATTTGCTAAGCTTGGATAGTGACTTGTCAAAATCGGGTGGAAGCTGCAAAGATGCAAGGACTATCAAATCAAATCATAGGATCCTCTTGCTCCTTTGAAAGACCCGAAGCCTGAAGGTAAATGGACAGCAACAGGAAAACAGCAAGCCTTTCGTGTAGAAGGCTCTTGGCTGAAGGAAATATACAGCCACCAATGCAGCAACGGTTGTAGAATGCCCGCGTTGAGCGCATTCTAACACTGCATACGCTGGGCCAGGCGGAGGGCAAATTTCCCCCGAAACACGGGAAATCAAACAAATTCCCACGGTTTCACGCCAAACAAACAACTCGTGGCCCCACTTCGCCTGCCTGGTCATGAACGCAATACTGGCGATATGTCGAGGACAAGCCTGGATAAACCCCAAACTGAACTAGGCCGTAAAACGTGTCAAATGGGATGCATGGCCAGCGCAGGGGCCATATGCTCAGGAAAGTCACCCAATGTGGTACCAAAAGCAAACACACACACATACTCGCGACACCTACACAAACAGACAAAACAGAGACATGCACACTCACACACACATGAAAAACAAGCACGCAGACAGATATACAAACAGAAAGAGAAACAACCCTCCCACGTACAAACCCACATGCAAATAGCAATGCTCACCACAAACAAAACACCTACACAAAACAAACACACCCGCGCCAACCCACGCTCACACCAAAAGCACCGCGCACACAAACCACACGCGACACACACGCACACAACAAAGGCTAAAACACTCCAACACCCCCCGCCCACTACACGCACACAAAAGCAGCGCGTAGTGTATCAAACCAAACAACAGCAACCGCTTTAGGAATCGAACACACATTATTCTCTGAAGGCCACACCCTATGACATCAAAGGGAAGCACTCTGACAAGCCTGGAGTAAGTGAGAGGTCAACAAGAAGCCCGCTGGACCCCAAATGGTTTGCAATCGAATATGTGCAGACTGCAGCAAAGACAGTCTCCAAATGACATGGGCCACGGGCAGACTCGCAGACACAAAAGTCAGATGAAAAATGCTGTGCGTCAGCGTGCGGACCATGCTGTCCGAAGAGCAAATACTGAACGGCCTGGGGAGAAACGAAACAGCACGGGTGGACGACAAGTCGATATGGCGAACCGGATCTGCCCGGGCGGTTTGAGCCGCAGCAACTTTGCAAACTCCAAATTTTGCTGGTTTGCTGGTTGGTTTGCGGTAAAGTCAACAACGCCTGCCTGCTCGTTTGCGACCCATCCCAAACAAACCAGCAAACGACGTTTATGAAAGCACTCGCTTACCCTTTGGGACCCTTCAGGATTGAGAGCCAAGTGGCTGGAACTGCCGCCATCGTCGTCCGCTTCAGAGAGCACTGACCTGGCCAAGCGGCTTGATGCGAAATGCCCTTGGGCCAATACGCTTAGATTCTGGTATGTATCTACCCGAAAGTGAACATCCCGGCTCGTCAATTCAAGGAGACCCAAAAGTGGCAAACATGTCCTTTTGGCTTCCCTTTAAGCCAAGCTGAAAAACAAGGTACCCTAACACACACACACACACACATGCACACACGTTTGACGAGGAACTTCTTTTTCGGGCGGGCATTCCTTCTTTGTCTTTGCAGGGTGTCAATATCGGCAGTGTTTTTCCTTTTTTAACATCCATGTTCAACACCCTCAGCATCACCAGCTAGCCTTGGTTTACGCCAGGTTTAGGGTGGGTTCAAGGTTGGTTCGGGGTGGGCTTAGGGCTTGTTTGAGTAGGCATAGCACCTGGTTCGTAGTTTTTTGCTTGGTTGGTTCTTTAGGTTTAGGGATGGTTTAGTGGTGGTTAAGGGTGGTTTAGGTCGGGTTGTGTGCTTGTTTGGTTTGGGGTTAGGGTTGGTTTAGGGTGGGTTCAAGTTGGGTTTAGGAGCTTGGGGTGGTTTTGAGAAGAAAAAAACAATGGTTCATTGCTGGTTTGTATTAGGGTAGGTTTGTTTAGGCTGCTTAGAGCGGGTTTAAGGTTTCTTTTGGGTGGGCTTAGGTTTGGTTTACGGTTGGTTTAGTTTTGGTGGTTTGGGTTGGGCTTTGGGGTTCCTTCAAGGTCGGGCTGGGATTTGTTTTTGTCCTTCAAGGTCATCACAAAGCCAAACAACGGCCCCATGAGAAGTGGGCCCAACCCCCTGAACTGAAGGAACCACCCCTCTTGCGATCTTAATCTTGGAACCCACTTCCCTTCGCGCAACACCTCAAGCCAACCTTCTTTGAGGCCAGCTTGCGGGGATCAAGGGCTGGAGTTGACTTCTAGATGGTAACCTGCCAAAATGAACAAGGGCGCCACTGGGTGTCTCATGGTTTCCCGAACATGGACCTTGACTACCAACCTTAAACCTTAAGCAACGTGCTTGTTTGACCGCATCGCACGTGAGGATTACTCGAAACAAAATACGGGTGAGTGTCACAACAGAACCAAAGTGTGGACACTCACACAAAACAGAAACCTGGTTGATTCCAAGCAAGGGGATGCTCATGTAGGGATCCTTCACTATCAGGGACGGCACCTGATTGATTATCCTTCTGGATCTCCTTTAAGAGCCCAGCATGTGCATTTTTACACCATCTTTAAACTTTAAACCTCCAACTTCCGACCGTTTCAACTCCTGCCTAAAATCCATCAGCGTTTGGTACAACCACAACCCATGAGAATCCTACCACACCGGGTGCAACCAGCGGTACCTTGCAGTGACCTTGGTCCCCTTTGGCGGATTGCCTCTGAACGCCCCGCCTTTCCTTCAAAACCACCCCACACCCACCCACACCCACCCACACCCACTAGGTCCTCCAGTAGAGAGGTTAGAATAAGGGTACCCTTTTTTCTGTCGTCTATTTTACCCCCACCCCCCCCCAAAAAAAAAAAGGGGTCCAAGGGCACTACTGGGGGACCTAGCCCACCAACTTTTCCCGACCCCACCCCCACCCACCCCCACCCCCCGAAGCCGCCCACCAAAACCGCGAGCCCCGCCAAACCGCGGCGAATTCGAGAGCGCCTGCGCGGCGCCCAGCGCCCGGAGCCGCGGGAGGCCGCGGGTCCTGATCGAGCCGGGAGATCTGAGCGGCGCCCCCCCCCAAGCAAAAGGCAAAACGCGGGAACGAATCGGGGAGGAAAAACCCGAAACCCGATTTCTGGGGGGGGGGGAAAAAACGCGGGAGGAGGGTTTTTTTGTTACGTCTGAGGCTTGGAGCTAGTAGAGCCAGTCAAAATCTGGGGCTTGAATTATTTAAAGAGGGCAACTTATGCATGATCATACATGTGTGCCGTCCTCCTGCGCAGCTTTCTTAGAGGCTCTTTCTGCACGCGTGTCATCCGAGAACTCAGTGAATTTTCGAGAAGTCACGCGCAAAAGTGGCCCTCCCTTTTCTTCACACACTTACGTCACTTCTTTGATCATCTTAACCCCAGTTTACGGTGACTTGGAGGCTGGAGGAATTGAACCCCGGCGTCCTGTTGAAAGTCACTGGGACGACGGCGCCTCCCTTTTTCTCAAAGCCACCAATCCAAACCGCAACCAACTGGACTCGACAAGGCTCCCTAGATTTCCCTCCAAACATCACGCCACCCCAAGGAAACTGCTTTACAGATTTGCCCCAGAAGGTAATGCTGAACGCCACCAAAAAGGGAAAAAGGGTACCCCTGTTGCACCTGGCTTCGGTCTATCCCTTGCCCGTCGTGAGTTGCTCCGCAGGTGCAGCCCGGCGAGGGGCGAGATGTTGGAACGTGCGCAGGCCTCGGGCTTTCAAGATGACAAGACGGGCTGAAGTGCGTAGAATCTGCAAATACCAGAATTTGACCTTAAAAATGAATGAGCCCATTATTTTGGATAAGCCATGTTTTTTAACGTCATGGACACTCCAGGTACTACTTTAATTTCGGAAGCTCGCTTTGCACTTGGGAAGAACCCATAGAATAGGCGATAGAATGGGGTTGCTACTTCAAACCAGGTTCAAGTCCTGACCATCAAGTAATCATGGGGTGAATGGGGCAAAAAGGGGAGTTGGTGCGTTTTAGTGGGGAGCTGGCCCAAAGCGGCCTAGATGCCGCCTCAGAAGAAGACCCACTGAACAACTTGGTAATTGAACAAGTGCAGCGGGAGCAAGCAAAGCAAAGCAAAGCAAAGCAGGCGAGGAAGCAAACAAGCCAAAGACAACAAGACACCGACCAACAAACAAAACATGTGCAAGTCTGGCCAGGTGAAAGAAGTTTGGGCTAGTTCTTTTGTGCGCGGCGCAATCTTGAGAACCGACCCCGAAGGACCTTGCGACCGGAAGGCCACGATTCGCCTCGGATCTACAAATCGTCTCCGCCTTTGCCCGGTGAGGGTGCCTATTGCGTCAATCCCTTTGGACTCGGACCTGCCAGCTTTACCACATGAGCGACCCCCTCCACATCAGTACAGCCCAGAACCTGTAATGGACATTTGAAACGGGAAACCGCTTTGGTGCAATGGGCTCCAAACAGCTGAGCCCAGGGCCAGCGTGGCCACGGTCAGCTCGTGATGCTCCTGGAGTGAGCTGACGCCCTGTTCTAGTCTGTTTGACAAGCATTTGCGAGGGTCCGCGTTCTTTTGAGAAGCCGCCAAGGGCATCTTTAAATCTGTCTCTTGTCCTTGGCCCCTTGGACCCCCCGGGCCCCCTGGCCCGAACGCAGAACCTACCAGATACAAGACAAGAGAGATCGCGCGCAAGGCATGACGCGGCGTGATCCTGGTGAGGCTTCCCCTGCAAGGCACGAACCCGAGCAATGGGCAAGACTTCCTGCGCAAGATGTGCATGCAATGTGTATGCAAGGCCTGTGTTTCTCCACAAGAGACATCTCTGTGACAGTTCTCTCTGCAAGATTCTCTCCGCAAAATGTCTCCCTGCATGATGCACAACCTCTCGGTGCAAGTTTCTCTGCACGAGCTCTGTCGGCGCAAGGTTTTGGCATTAACTTTGCTTGCACGAGTTCTCCATGCAAGTTCCTCTGCGCGCATTCTCTGGACATTGTCTTGTGTAAAAAAGTTCTTCTGCGCGCTTCTGCTGTAACTCAGGTAGCTCGGCCCCATCGAGCCGCGCCGTTCTTGCACGTCAGCGTATTCGATGGCTGGCCACTGAGCCAAGAGATGCTTGGATGTGAGGGGGCCCCGGGCACATCCAGGCACGAAGCCCCCTTGCTCCGGCTCGAACATCCCAACTCAGCGCAGAGTAAGTGCGCGGAGCGCTCCCTTTGTCTTGCTGCTTGCAGGCGGCTGCAAAGCAAAAAGTCCTGCAAAATGTCGCCAGGCAAAAGAAACATTTTTCAGGCTCCGGTTTTTTTGCCCCTCCCAAATGCGCTGTCAAACTATCATATAAGCAAAGGTCGCAAGCTGAATCCAGCTTTCCGAAAAATCAGGGCCCGGAATAATGTGTGCATGCTCCAAGGTGAATCACATGCCTCCCAATGCTGGAGAAGCAAAAAAAACAACTTCTTGGGCCCCGGAAGGATGTGTCTGGCTGGGCCCGCAAGACAGTTCACTGACAAAAGCTGCCCGGGGCGGCGACCGGGATGTCTTTCCCCATCCAACATGCGACGTTTTGGGCCGTGACTGCGGCTAGAACTGCAGCGTGTTTGACTCTTTCGAACCTTCTTTGCAAAACGAAATAGAGAGCTCGGCTGAGCTTGTTATTATTTGCTCAGTTCCAAGCCTTGGTACAGTGGCAAACAAGGTTGTTCTTCACAGGTCCCTGGTTCAAATGGATGAACCAAGTGCGAGGTCGCATTCCAAAAGGAGAAGTTGACGTAGGATTGCCAAAAAAAAGAGGCCAATATTTGGCGACCCAGCCTGATGGGCTGACACAGGTTGAAGCCTTTTGCAAGCTAAGGTGTCCACCCCCGAATTCCTTGGACCCCTGAACAACATGCAGAGGCTGCCTTTTGTCATGGCATGCCCATTTTTGCGGGAAAAGGCCTCCCCACACCCAGTGTCCCAGGAAAGCCGCAGGGATAAAAATCCGCCGCCTTTGGGGTTCCAGCCACGCCCGTTCCAACCTGCCCAGCTCCTGCAGCAAGGCGAGGGCATCCTTGGCCGCGGTGACCAGGTGCTCCTAGCGGGGTGAAGCCCACCCCAGCACCACCCGGCGTTTGGATGGACAGTCGTGCGAGGGGGAGTGGTCCAAGGGAAGGGGGGGACTTTGGCTTTGCTAAGGCTCCGTCGAAGGAACCCCAGATCGGGTTTAAACCCCTGGATTTTGATGGGGGGGGTGTTCCATGATGGGGCTTGATCACTTTTGTGGGTAACCCCCAAGCGCCTGCCGTATACGCAGAGCTGGAGAAAAACAGGTGCACCCCACCTTGCGTCCTTTGCGCCGAAAAGGGAAAATTCAGGAAGGTCCCCTCCATTTGGACCTAGCGCCCACCCGTGTGGGCGCGTCATGAAGCTGAGAAAAGACACGGCTTCAGTTTGACCCAAGAACCAGCTTTAAGGTCGCAACCAGTTCCTTGGAGAAATTGTTTAAGTCATGTAACCCCAGCCCCTCTCGCAGTCTTAGCAAGCCGCGCGCAAGCGAGGGCAAGGCACTCCCAGCATGACGGGGGGTGGGGGGGGGCTGGGATGATCAAAGCATCCCCCAAGAGGTCCGTAGGTCCGGAGTTGCAACCATTTGCTCCGGACCACATAGGGAACACTTCCGTTTTGGCCTTGGCCTTGTTCACTGAGTTCACCAAACGAAAAGGCGGTGAACTACAGAACCTCTGGGGCATTCAAACCACCCGTTCCACCCGACCCTTTGGCTTTCTCTTCGCCGCTTGCCAAAGCTCCTTGAGGCCAGTGCTGAAATCCTCTTCCGCGTAACACGCGGCTTCCCAGAGTTGGCCCGAGCACCGCTCGCTCGGACCAAAGCCAAGCCAAGCCAAAAACAAATGGAACCACCCGAGAATCGGACTTTGACTCGGAGACCTGCGAACCGACCAAAAAACCTTTTTCTTTTTTTCCCGGACATGCGCAAGAGTTGAAGCTTGGCGTCGGAACCAGGTCGCACCAGGCCGGGTTCCCTGTGAGGTATGGAAAACCCCTAACTTGCTAACCGTGCCATGGTCAAAACTCATTGTATTTTAACCAATTGGGGAACTCACTTTTAAGTTAGCCTTTCCGACAATGTTGAACACAACAAAGAAGACACACCACGCCAACCCGGGATCAACAAAACCCCCAGTGAAACAATAAGCGGTGTCCAAATCTCTCCCGGGGAAGACTCCCCACATTCGTCCGCTTCAAGCTAACTTTGGGGTGCCATGGGTGTTGGGACAAACTTGTTTGGCTATGATTGTGAGTGGGAAACGCCTTCAGGCATGGTTGAACATCAGTTTTCGTGCAAACAATGCCCTGGCTTGAAACATGCATGGAGCCCCAAAATGAGTCACACTCAAAACTTGGTACTAAAATGGTCTACCCAAATTGATGTAAGGAAATTAAACGGCGGCCGCAACTATTTCTGGCTGGGGCTGCTCCTTACTAACCTTCATGTACCCAGGTTTTGAGCACGTGGCTCAAATGGGCGTCCTTGTCGTAGCTCTCAGATGCCCAGTGGATTTCCATGGGAAAAAAGGGCATCCCTTTTTGTTGATTGACTTTTAAGGGGCACCACTGGGCAACTGGGCCTTGAGATCAAGCGCTTTTCCCCAGGCTCGCCTCTCTCTGGCCGGGCCTGATGGTGCATGCCGGTGTCAGCGGACTTGCTGGCGGCGTATTGCTCTGCAAACTCCTTTTGATAGGCCAGCTGCTCCTCCATCATGCCTGGGGATCGTCTCTTAAATGGTTGAATCCTGAGGCCTTCGCAAAAAAGCCCGGAGGGTGACTTCCCACTGAACTGAGGGTGTCACTATGAACATTAACTATTCGCGGGACAAGTCATGAACCCTTCTAAACTCTACAAGCCTAAGGTGTGTCAGGTCTAAGGAAAGGGGTGGGTCTCTATCATCGATTTCTTGTGCCGGGAGACCGCTCGAAGTGCGCCAACGAGAGCCGGCCAAAAAGCGCACTGGTCCCTCGAGTCACAGGGTTGCCCCGAAGGAAGGGTCGCAAAGTGCGGCGGACAGACGGGGGACATTGGACAGACGGGGGTTGGTTTTGAACATGACCGTTTCTTTGGTGCATTTTGCTTGGCTGTTAGGACTGGAACTTTTTGCAAACTCATGGGTTTTCCACTAAACCACTAAAAGTTATTCACTTTTAGCAGGGGAGCAGAAAGCAACCAAGGTTTGAGCAAATTTCAGGCCAGCTTCCTTTAAGACGATGGTGTGAAGGGGGGGGGGGGGCAAACAGGGATCCGGATGCATTATACACCTGAACATTGCCGTGTAATGGTGGTTTCCCTTTATTTTGGTGGAAAAGGCCATGTTTTAATGGGCAAAATCTGACACACCCTACAGTTGCTGGGCTATCCGCCGAAGAAACTGCCCAATGTCATCATGGTAGGGAAACATAGGGAAAGTATGGCCTGGTGTTGCTTGAAAGTACCGCGGCAAGCGTAAAAGGGAAAAACGGGCAGCCCTGAAACTTGTGGAACGAACACCCTGCTGAAGCGCAGGCCACGTGGCGGTTTACCAGCGTAAGGACCTCATTCTTCTTCCTCCCCAGCCTCGCAGGCGAGCAAAGTAACCAAGAAAAGCGAAGAAAAAAAACAGCGACGGGTGTGCGACACAAAGTCTGGAGTCTGGAGTTGTTGTTTACTGCAACAATGTTCCTCCCCCCCGAGAAAAAAGAAAAGAACAGAAGAGCAAACACTGAGGAGTGTACTAAAACACGCGTGTGGTGAAGGGGGGATCAGGACACATTTGAGGAAAACGCCGCCAGGCTGATTCATGTGGGTCAACTTTGTTTTGAACCACACGCTTGTAGAAAAGCAAAAGGCTCAGTTGTTCGAAGAAACTGGACAGAAATGATTAAAGCCTGCCTTACTTGCATATTTGCAAACCTTGCAAAACCAGACGGTTGCATGGCGGGAGCGGGGCAAATCTGCACTTGCTACTTCCCCCACTCCGACTTCAGCCCTTCCCAGGGGCCTGGGGCCTAAAGTGACACATCCTCAAAGGCTACTTGGACCTAGACCGAGCTAGACCTACTGATGGATGCAATCCACTTTGCATCAGTTGGGGGTTTGCTACAGTAACATTCATATAGGGTTTCTTCCATCCCATGTGCACCACATCTGCAAACTGACCATAATCCTCCATTTGCTTGAGGCCCCTGGGAAACAAATAATAATTCCAGTAGTGATAGATTCCCTTTAAAACCAACTGGGGAAAATAAACCATCTCAACCAAATGGAAGTAACTCCAAACCTGAAGCAAAGGCTTCAGGTGGAAGCCCTCTTCGGTGACCGAGCAAGGCCTCTCTGCTTCCATCTTGCTGCGTCGCGGGTCCTCGTCCTGTTGTGCCTCCGTGCTCCAGTCCTCGCTGCCCAAAGCATGCCACCCCCCTGGCTCCCAACAGCTCGGCTCGAAGGCTTTCACACGACTTTTGCCGGCGGGAAAAAACAATTTGAGCAAGGCAACCATCAACCAGTCTCTTTGATCGCCCCCACCCGTCGAAGTCATGCCCCGAGCTTTGTTCCCTGGAAACGAGTTCACCCATAAGCCATGGGCGTGCACGTTCCGCTGACTGGAAGCTGGGAAGCTGGGCAGTCGCAAGGGTTGCCTGCGGTTTTCACTCAGGCATGTGAACAACTCGGTTGCATTTCTCCAAGCATTCGAACCCTTCTGAGTTGTGGTGCTTAAGGCGACACCTGTCTCCAAACAACGTGCTTGAACAGCTATCCATCAGTAGGCTCTCAATGGTCCTTCCTTTTTCGAATTAGTTTTCCCATACGAGCACAGACCGCACAAGCTTATAAATTGAACATCGATGGCCCGCATCTGGAGCAAAATAGGTTCATTTGCTGCTTCACGGGTACCCGACCATAGAACATATAACATATAATAGGTGGCCTACTGCTGAGAAAATCAAAACTAACAACTAAACGTCGACTACTAGCCCTGGAGACCAATTTTGTGCCTTGATCTGAGCGCGTGCGAAGGATTGTGATTCATATCTTAGGCTCCCTACACTTCCCCTGAAACATCACCCTGTTAGGAGGAAACTCGACAAAAGTGCTAAGGGAGATTTAGGGACCCTTGATTCATGCAAATTCGACCTCCTCCTAGTATCAGAGAAGCTCACGCTGGGACACTCCTTTCAGGGTCACTAATAGTAACACGACTTTGTTCTTCCCTGTGCTTTGTTTCCTTGACACGCTTCCTCTCGAAGAGCCTGCAATGGGTAGAAGCCGTCATTTGGCCGCCTTCTTCCAACAATGGAACACCGAAAAACATGTTTGGAGGAATCTCCCGCCTTTTTGTGTTGTGTTCCAGGGCGGATGCTGAATAGGCGGTCTGGAACATCCTGTTGATCTCCTGTGGGAATTGAGCAAGCGATTCCGTTTCTGGCTGGGACTGCCTGTAGCCTTGCCCATCCTGTAGCCTCATTTCCCATCCCTTCGCGCACCTCCCCCCCCCCCCAACCCAAAGGAAACCGATCAACTTCAATCTTTTCGTGTCCCCCCCTGTTGGGGTCTCTGAGCGAAGCCAGGAACCCGAAGCCAACGTGAGGGTTCAGTTTGTGGACGACCCCGTTAAGGCAGCAGTTTGTTTCTTCCGGCCTTGCTGGGGTCCACGACCTCGGCCAGCTGCACCAGCCTGGCATTTTTGCGGGCGGTCGCTGCGAGAGATGCGGGGAATGAGAACTGGGCTGCCAGCAAATCCCCTGCTAAAAGTTTATTTTTTAGAAAAAGCTAAAAGGCTAAGGGGCTGGGGGCCACCAAGTAAAATGGAATGAACCCGAGAACAACCCATCCCCGATTTGGTGTCCTTTAAGGGAATTCGGAATTCCTAGGTTCACTCTCGAAACCCGGGTCAATCCCCGATTTGGGAGAAACCTGAAGGGGATCCCCTGAGCAGCAAAGTTTGGTTCTAAGACGACGATTTGGTTGGACCATGTTGGACCTTATGATTTACTCTTTGTGACAGTGACAAGGTAGAACTGGCACACCCAAGAAGACTCACTTAAGATGGCACTTGAAACCACCAGACAAATCATTGCACCCCTCCCATGGCTTCAATTCTAACGAGTTTGGGGTTAAGGCCGCGGCATTGCCACAGAAGGCGCCGCGCCCTCCCGCAACATCGCCAAGCTCCTCTCAAAGTCCTGCGCGAGTAAGCACTTGGCATACCCAATAGCTCAATAGGTCACTCGGTACACTTCACCTGGAGCCTCCATCGTAGCAGAAATTTATGCCTCCCCCCTCTCCGCTGGTTCGATACACAAATTGACACGTTGTACCGTTTTTTCCTCCGCAATTGCTTTCGAGCATCTTTTCGGATTCGGGCAGAAATCAAGTTCGGTAGTTTCATGCTTTCACAGGGGCGAGTTTGGGAAGAGTCACCAACGAAACGAGCACAACAAAAAGTGCCAAACGAGCGCAAATCGGCGCAAAAAAGTACAAAAAGTGCAAACGAGCGAAAATCCCAAACATGGTACAGGGAATGGGTTCCGACGGGCGCATGATTGCTGACAACTCGAGCGATTTTTGTTGAATCGTACATTTATTTTAGAACAGGTTGTCACGAGCAGAAATTGTTCGAGCAAAAGTTCATGTACCAATGGAGGCTGCAGGCATGTTGACCCCACACTAATCCGAACTAATCAACCCCCGTTTATTCATAGCGGGGTGGGGGCCCCTCCAAACGTAGTCTGATCCCCCACTAAAACCAGGGACAGCCCCTTGATTAGTATGGGGTCAAACCTAGCATGAGATTGCAATGGGGATGGGGTGGGCCACAATTGGGCCATACCCTAATTGATGGTTACTCACTGTAGGCTGACGATTCTGCATCCTTTGGCTTCAGCCGAGTGAAGCACCAAGAGAAAAAACCAACACGGCCGAAACAGCAAAAGCTGCATTGTTGGAATGCCCAAACTCAGTTGCCAAGCGGCAGAACAGCTGACTGACTCTTTTCGGGCGAAGACTTTGCCTCTCACCGCAGAACCAAAACCAAAAGCGGCACATGCGGTCGAGGGCACGCCTCGGCCGCCTTTTTTGTGGCCACCCAAATCCCCCCAGCGAAGCACATCCTGCACGGCGGGTGCCAAAAAATGGGTGGCTGATGGCCGCAAATGAATGGCTCAAAGGGACACCTGCCCTACACAAATTCTCATTGGCCTCTTTTACCAAGGGCAGCCTTCACAGAAGCACTACAACCAGCCACGCCCCCTTCCTGAAGAGTTGCCCGCCCGCCCCCCCCCTTGTGGGTCCCCGGCATGGAGGTCCAACCAAAGGTTGCACGCGTACTGGGGGTAACTGAAATTACTTGCCTTACATGACAAAATACAATCCATCCTCCAAGAATCCTAAAAACTGGTTTGGGAGTACTTTCCTTTGGAGAAAGCCCCCTTGTTTGCTTGCATGAGTGTTGGAAAGGGGGCACGTATGTAAATAACCAGCAAATTCTCATTTCCTGATTGGAATCTCGCTTCCTGAGTTGATTGGCCAAAACAAGTCCAAACTTTTTGTTTACCACCAAAATGGTCTTCCCAAAAAGTATAAAGTCCATGAACTCAGGGAGTGAGGAATGGGAAAACAAGACAACTATAAACAACAACCTGCCGCCGACATGCTCTTCACCTTTCGGGTCCTGCACGATGCAGGCGTCAGCAGCGAGCCGGGGTTTGATCACCGCCGCCTCGGTCTGAGTCAGTTTAGATCTTTGTGGGTTAGCAAAACCGTGGTGCTCTCTAAATTGTGACTTTTAACGACCACCACCACCCAATGCAACTTGGAAAACCTTTCAAGATGCAGGGTTTATGGGACTCAGTTCGAACCTCCCCTCCCCAACCTCGCCTCGCCTTTCGGGGGCACATGGTTGTGGAAAACGTGCCCCCTTCCGTGTGACCCTGGTGACATTGTCACTTCGAAGGAGGTGTCCTTGGTGTCACGGAAAGTGAGTGTGCCGCATTCTCCGCAACTCGCTGGAAAATGGAGACCGAACTGCCGCCTAACCATGAACAACCCTGTGCCCATAGGCTTACTGTAAAGGAAACCCAAGCCAATGGAACCTACATAAACCCCCATGTCACGATTCAACTGGGTGCCTTCCTAAAGGAACCCAAAGAGCGTAAGGGCACCAAAGAAATACAGGATGGAACAAATCCCGGATGATGACTCAGCCATGACTTGAAAGGCCAACGTTCACGTCATGTCAAAAGCGGATCAATTGAGAAAAGTTTGAAAAGCCCAATAACTGAAAACCTGGAATTCCACATGATACAAAAGCCGGAGCTGGCGATGCCGCCTATGTGGTAGGAGCAAACTCTGAAGCTAGCTACAAAAAGTGTCGCCCAGCACGTTTTCACTTCGGTCCAAAAGAACACACACACACACATACCTGAAACGTCTCCGGGAGGCCACGGCACCTCGTAGCCGCAGCCAACGCGCTCTCTATTATAGAAAAATACCTGGCTGCATGTTGAAGGTGCTCATGAACTGGGGGAAATCACTGTTCACCGCTTAGCTTCTGAGCAAAAAGCTGATTGTTTTGTGGCCGGCTAAATAAAAATACAAACCAAAGAGCCAAAAAAACAAACAAACTTACGGCCGGCTAAAAAAGAATGCATGCCAAAAAAAAAAACAACAACATGGGGGTTGATCAAAAGGCCCTTTACGTAGGATGACCATTGGGGGAAGCCAGCAAACCTATTTGATACTTCAATCACATGGGAAAAGTTAGCCATGGTCAAAACTGGCGGCCCAAAATGTGTGTGCAAACTAGTGTTTAATCAACCCACATATGCCAACAGCGAAGTTCACCGCTTGAGCGCTGGGGAAAAAACAAGTCGCTCGTTGGATGCGGGAGTTCAGCTCCGCGTTCTCAGCCTGCAGCCTTGGCTGGGGCTCGTGTTGAGGCTGAACCCGTCGACGGGGAACCCATGGGCGCCGAAACCCAGGGGGCCCCAAGTCCCTTTCACAGGGATCCTCACAACATACACCTGAACATTGCAACTTGTAATTGGTGGTGTCAACCTTTATTGTGGTGCTGAAAAAGCCACATGTGTCAAATGGTTGCAACATGTATCTTTCAAACGGTTGCAAAATGGAGATCTTTTAATTTAAGGAGCCCTGTTTTAGACCCACGAAATCTGCGAGCCCCTTTCTGCTGGCCCCGCAAGGCAAAGCAACTCGAGGCGTAATTTTGTGCCATGGTGTGGTCGCTTGTCGGTTGTCGGTTGCCGCCTCTTCACGGCAAGCGAAACTATGGGGTTGAGACAAACTAAGTTGCCATGAGTCCATGATCAATTTCGGGATCATGGAAGCGCAGGAAGTTGAGTCCCCTGTTCAGCTTAAACGCACTGAGTTGCATTCTGAGAGACGTGGATGATGGAAACCGAGATGACCCGCACTAAACCAAGGAACCTGCTAAATTTTCCGGAACCAACTGCTTGAGCAAGGCTTTACGGGTTCGGCACCTACAATACCCCGCCTTAAGGGGGGAGGGGGTCAGGAGATGTCAGGGAGAGTCTCCAATTGCACTTGTACTTGTCCAGTCTTCCCCGAAAACAAGACAAAAACAACAACATGGAAGCATACATGAGCAGCTCCCAAAACCCATTGACCTTTGGTTCTACCAAAATGGTTCCAAAGGTTTGCATCGGCCAAGAAGACCAGGTCGTAGAAACACCTAGTAAACTGGCCACGGCTGCTGTTGTGGGGGCTTCTCAAACTAAGTTCCGAAAATGGGCCCCGTTTCTCGGCTGTATCTTTCGAGCGGTGGGGGATGACGTAGGTCGTGACTCGTGCTGTCCCCGTGGCCGTGAGAGGTTGTCCATGTTAGGCTTCTCCAAGTCCTTGCCGTAGTCCTTCCGGCGATTTTTCATATCAACCGATGCTGTGATGGATCCATGGCAGTGTCAGAACCGCCACAATTTGGAGCCTATCTGGGTAAATCCCCACGAGCTTTCAGCTGTTGGGAACCTGTTTGGGAGTCTCTCTCAGGCTGGGGACCTCAGCATGTTTTCCCAACTCCCCAAAGCTTTGGAGACCACCTTAGGGCACATCTAGACGCCCAACTCACACAAAAACATCAGGTTCTTATGCCCACAAAAAAATGAACATCAGGCTCTTCCTACATGTTCCCCCCAAATTTGGCCCCCGGGAGCCCCAAAAAGAAACCCACCCAACCCCAGCAAGTCCAAGGCCTCCCCGCGTCCAACGAGCCCAAGGAGTCCTCTATGCGCTTCGCCAGGAGCGCAGGCCCGTGCTTGCTCTCCACGTCTCCACCTTGGGCTCAGGGCTCTCAGGCCCCGTATGAATGGGAGCTCGCCCGTATCCTCTTGAAACAAGACTCCCCTGCCCCGCCTGAGGCAGAATGAGTTGGACCCCCGAGCTGATCCATCCTTTTCGTTTCCTGGAAAGTCCGCTGCGCCATTCCAAAAAGCGACACACGAGTCCAACACCATCTGCTTGGTCTCGCTTCCCTAGTGACCTTCTCGTTTGCCACTAGAACGGCCTTCCAAATAGAAGTCCTCTTTATCAAGGAGTGGGTTGTGTTTTCTTTTTTGTCGCACTCATGCGAAGGGTCGCCAAAGAAACCACACACAAAAACGCAAAAACAAACACATAACCGACATGATATTCACATAGTTGTACAACATTTATACTACGTGTGTATTTCCGCCAGGCGACGCTTCCGCGCGAGCAAATCTGCCAAGTGCTCTGGCACATGCAGGCGCGCATTGTCGTCTCCCTTGATGCGGCCTGGGGCGAGCGGCTGAAGTAGCTGCTGACTGAGCGGTCCAATTGTCTCCTTTTTTCTGGCGTTCCATGGTGTTCCCTCAACATGTTTTTTGTACCGCATTCTCTGGGGGCCATGCTTGTGTTGAAGGGTTACATTGTTTTTTTTCAGGGGGTGTGTGCGTGTGTCAAAACAGGGCGCTCCAAATGGTGAATTTGCTTTGGCGGCCCTTTGAACGAACCTGACAAGGGACCCTCAAGAAGCAACACCCTTCCGGCCCTGCCAGGGAAAGCCTCACTCGTGCTTGACAGGCCCCGGTGCAAACCGCTGACATGAGCCTCAGATGCCCAGTGGCCATGGGAAAGAAAGGCATCCTTTTCTTGGTTGGTTGACTTTAAAGGGGAACCCTTCCCAAAAAAAGAGGAAAAAGGGCGCCACTGGGCAACTGGGGAGCTATGGCAAAATGACGCTATGGTCAAAATGATGCTATGGTCAAGATGATGCTCTGGTCAAGAACGCACCTCATATCTCTGATCTACCATGTGCTTACAGAAACCCTGGTAGCTCCCTCGCCCTCTCTTTGAACACAAATTTGGATACGCCCAGCTCGGTAGGCTCCCTTCACGCCACCGCTCTGCCGTGCCTTTGACGAAGCCGATCACTTCGTAAATCAGATCCTGGCGAGCCGTGCGGGTGAGACGTGAGGCCTGCCCAACCGAGGGGAAATGAGGGTAGACCGGGGTGTGTAACCGCTACCGTCGTCTCACAGGGGAGCCCAAAGAAGAGTTTGGTTCCCTGTTAGAAACCACAAAAGAAACAACAAATGCGGACCCGGCATGCGGACAGCTCTGCAAAACAAACCCGGTGCTAGGCGCGTGCGAAAGGAAACCGGCCCAGAACCGAATCCCTTCCTGAGGCCGGAAGGCGCCGGCGTCTTTTCTGCCACGCGCGTCGCAAACAAACATATTGCAAGTCATTTCAGCTACTTAGTGTCAAAACGAGACCACTCCGAACTACACACCACAATCGAATCCTTCGAGTTTCGAGCTGATTCCAAATGCCACAAGCAGGAGCAACAAAAGATGTAAGCACGCAATGGGCCCAACCCCCTAAAACCTGATGTTCAACGCGTTCTTTGCTTTTTGTTTGCTACACTCCGGAAATCAAAAATACGTATTGTTGGCTAGGGTAGTACGTGGTGGTACGCAACTGAGAACCAGAAATCTACGTGTCCTAGAGGCTGTTTGAAGCGGAACCCCACAGGGAACCAACCATCTGGTGGACAGGTATTCCCCATTAACATTCGTAGCCATGTCAATTTGGTGTCTGAAACAAGTAGAGGGGAGACCCGACAAAATGGGCGGGAGCCTCAAAGAACACACTCCCAATCAAAACCGGGCCTTAAAATGGCCTACCCAAAACAGTGTAAAAAAAACAACAAAACGGCTGCACCTAGTTATGGTTGGACCTCCAACTACTACTCCCTGGGTTTTGATTGTGGCTTGAGTGTTGGTTGTGGCGCAAGGAGCCACCCCAGCAACAGGTTCCCCCGCCTTCTGCGACTCCAAACGGTGAAGCTCTTCTTCTGCCGCCATCCTTGGCGTCCGAACTGCGTTCGGATCGAGCGCCGAGGGACCTGGGTCGGTCTACCCCCCCCCCAATGTTGTTTTGGGGATCTCTATTTTCAGAGAACCTCCATTTGCTTAAGTCCCCTGGAAAAAAATGGCAATAGTGATAGATTCTCTTGAAAACCAACAGGGAAAAATCTTAACCAAATGAAAGAAAATGCGCCACAGCCAGGCAAGTGAGAGAGTTGGACCAAAAGTGCGATGGGTGGAAAGAATGGGGAACAACGCGCAGGACAATTGTTGAAAGGCACCCCTTCAAACAAATCGACATGCTTCAGTGGCACCCCTTTAAGCAAATGGACATGCTTCAGTTTCGTGGCTCAGGCCACTTGCTTTGGGCCACGGGTGCGCTTTGGAACCCGTTGCCGAAGGCCTGGTTTCCCTCAGGTTTCGAATTCCAGCCCCGAAAAGAGCAGGGAGACTCAGAACAAGGAACCACAGGCGTGAAGATCCTTCACTTCAGGCCCTCATTCCCTGATAAGCACCAGCAAGTCACGCTCACTCCATGTGTCATAGATTTTCCGGAAACCAAAAAGAGACGTCAAGTCTCCAAAGCTTCTCCTGCTCTGCCACGAGGTCCAGCGCGTGACTCGCATCCTGAATGTCGCTGCTGAGATTGAGATGGGCAGGTTGCCGTCGAGAAGGATTCAACGCCCCCCTCTATTAAACCCCCACCTGTGGCGTATATATATATATATACATAAATGCATCTGGGGTAGATACATCTATATGCATATATATATATATTAAAAAACCACATTACATCCATAGCAAGATTAAGTTTCGTATTTCGCCTGTATACAAATCAGTTTTGCTTCAGACCCCGGTTTCCAAAAGGCGCCTTGCGGCCTTGCTAGGAGTCCATCAAGACACAAAAGGGCCCGACTGTGGGTTGTTCTCAAGAGAAACCAAGAAGGACACCACGCAAGTTCCAACAGTCATGCCCCAAGGTCCAGGATGGTGAAGTGTTCTCGCAGGTGCTCGATGCGCTGGTCCTCAGGCGCAAGTGGCGACATGGAAGGCAACACCCTGCGTTTCCAACCTGGGATTGGGGCCCACAAGCCCAAACGCAAGCTGGACGTCAACAACAAAACCGGTTTGCGGCTGGGGTTGGGAAAGCAGGGCCCTCCAGCAGTGGACAACTAACTGTGCTGGTGCAGGAAACCGTGGAACCCACTTCCTGCAACGCATTCAAGCGGACAGCTGCAGCAAGAATGCCCCAAACGGGCACAGTCTCAAAGTTTTGTAAAGCCAGTGCCTGCCCACAGCCACGAACAAAAATCATATGCTCCAGGCATGGAAAAATGGGTTCTCCTCCTGATGTTTGGTAAAATCTTGGGTGGGCCCGTGCCCTACCATGTCCTCCTTTCAATATTGGCAGTCGCTCACCAAGATCTGCCAAGGGGCTGTAAGAAACCTTCCCCTCTCCTGAGCCGAATGCAAGGCGAACACTGGCAACCCTGTGGACTCATGGGTTCATGCACAAGCCAAGATAGCCGAGCAGCGGCGATGCTGAGGAAAATCCGCACCACATCCTCCTCCTGAATGCATCAGGTTCAAGCCCTCCACCACCTATATGCGAAAAGCATCATCCACGCAAACTTAGCGCCTCCTTGGCACAGGACTTCGCAACTGTTCTGCGACCCCTCGAGGTAATGTAGAAGGCATGCGCGTGTTTTCTCGCTTGTCGCGTGGGTTGGATCACGAAACCTAGCGGCGGTTGCCCTGACGCGGGACCCTGACACACCCAAGTTGCAGTACCCCTGGGGGCCGATCTGTCGAAACCAGTTTGCGTTCTCCTCGCTTTGTGGCTCGTGGCATTCAAATGGTGTAAGCCCTGACAATCATGCCCGCAAACTGTAGACCGAAGTTCTATTTGTATTGCCACACGTACGCCATGTGCTTTATGCGGACTGTGGGGAAGCTGCGGCTTTCAGCACTTTCGCCCCCCTCTTCCCCCCCCCCCCCGGCTTTGCCGATAAGCATGATGTTTACCAACCCAAACGCTGGGTCTCAGTGCCCCTTGGGTCCTTGTGCTAAGGTCGGCCTTTGCCCTGGCTAATTCACCTCTTGTTTTTGGACCTGTCAGCCATTGAAGCTGGGGAAGGTGAGGCGCAGATGCCAATTTGAGAACTCCGGGCATTCAATTCGCACAGGAAGTGAGGGACCCATGGGGCATACCGACGCCCCACATGGTGAAGGGCAAATGGGCCTGGCCGAAATGGCCAGCACATCGGTAAATACTGCATTTGGAGGGAAGCATTTCGGGCCATTTGGGGTATGAAAACATGAGGCAAAATGCTTGTCCCATTTCGAACCAACAGCGCAAAAGCGCAACTCCCCCTGTTTCACCTCCTGCAAAACAGTGTGTTTGATGCCATGGCTATATTACCAAAGGACACTTGTGCAAACAGAACAACGGTGGGATACAAACGCCCCATCCCCCCCCCCACCTCCCCCCCCGTTTCCCTTGGTTCTTCAAGTCCCAGGTTTGGTCGTGACAAGCTGACGCAATGAAGCCGGCATGGCCATCGCCCCCGCAAACAAGAACAAAACAAACATAATCTTCCATTTGGTGAAGGCCCCAGGAAAAAATCCAGTAGTCATAAATTCCTCAGCGAACACGCAGCCAGACGCGCCGAACTTCGCGAACGCCGTCATCACCAGCGACTTCGGCGACTTCCTCCGAAGCGAACGCGCAGCCCTAGCGCGCCGAGTTACGCGCCGAACTTCGCGAACGCTGAAATCCCCAAAGCAAACGCAGCCCTAGCGCGCCGAGTCGCTCCGAAGGCCGAAATCCCAAACCGAACGAATCGGCGGGAGGCGGCGGCCTTGCGCTGGATCTTCTTTCCAAGTTCCTCCACCTCAAGGGCCAGCTGCTCGTCACTGAGGGCCAGGAGCCTGGCAGACCCATTCCACAGGGCCATGTGGCTTAACCCAAAGATAAATTCTCATATATACAGTACATACCACATGTAACATATATATATATATACATGTATACTTTCCCTTGACCCCCAGGTGATTTTGCCCATTTTTCAGACCCACTCCAGTTTCGGAGTTCGGTTCCCCAAACAACTTGCTGGTGCGGAATCGGCAGGGGATGAGAAATGAATTGAATGACTGGTGGTTCCCTTTTCTTGCTGGTGCGCAATCGACAGGGAATGACCCCGAGATAACCATCCAACTGATGGTTTCCTTTTTCCGAAATCTCCAGGATCATTCCCTCATTCCCTACTGAGCACCAGCAAGTGAACTCATGGCTGTTTCTCCAGTTGTTCGTTTCTCTCCAAAAAAAGGATCTCTGACAATGATGGGGAAGATTCGGAAAAATGGATCATTTCTAAAGGGTGTGACACATCATGACACATCTAAGAGGACCACGTTTGGGGGAACATCCCGTGTTTAACCCGCGGGCTTCATACATCCCAGCTCAACATTAAAAAAAGGAGAAGCCAAGCAAAGGGAAGAAACAAAGAGGCATCCGCTGAGCAACGAGTGAGACGCCGCGCCAATCGAGTGTTTCTCGGCCAGCGCACCCCGCACAAGCCACCCCTGCGCATCTCTGCAAATTGGCATTCCTGCTCCATAAAGGCGACCTGTAGCTTCCAACCCCCCCCCAACAAAAGAGCAAACATGCAGCCACAAAAGACCCGGGCGAAATGTTGGCCATCTGTATGCAAAAAAGGAGCCTTGCGCCTTGCACTGAAGAGACCTGGTAGACATAACAGACATGCAAACGCCAGGAACAAATCCGACGTACCGGTTGCGCAAAACCATCCAGCAACAGCGTGCCAGATCAAGGCTTCCAGAAAGCAACTCTTGCTGCCCAACCCAGCCTCTCATCAAACCCCACCAAGCTTTCTTCGCTCTCGTCGTCGCCGTCTCTGGCCAAGCAGCCTAGAAATCAGGCACCACAGAGTCAACGCAGTCCGACTCCTCGTTGCTGCCCAGCGGCCTGCCCTGTGCTCTCGTGCCTCAGGCTGCTTGACGACCAACAAGGTAAGGAATCAAAAAAATGGCGAGCACCGCGGTGCGCGGGGGCTCCATGGCAGTCGCACGCAGGATGCCGCCAAGCGGCAAGGGAGTAAATAAATTGCTGGACCTGAGCAACGCACAGTGCCGAACGTCCAGACCGTCTTGGCCACGTGTTCGGGTATGGGCGCGGGCTGCCTTTCCAGAAGTCATGAGCATTGAAACCATCGGATGTGGTTGCTCACGGTTGCTTGCATCCAGCAGAACCCTCATTTAGGGTGTGTCAACACATGGATTTGCACACCCTATGGAGGATTTGCGTTTCTCCCTTGCAACCACCCCAAACACGGTGCCCTCAAAAGGGCGTCACAAAAATCGCCTACGACCTAGGATCGGAGCCGCTCAGGATGCCGATCAGGGCGGCCGCTGTAGCGGTGCCCTTTGGATAAAAGGGGCACCAGTAAGCCGCCCATGAGGTTTCCCCTGTTTTGAGACAATGTGATTTTATAGCTTTGGAAGGGAGAAGGCTACGCAAGCCGATTGCCTTTTTAGTGAGGTCTGCTTTGAAAAACCCCTTCTTATAGTTTTGATTGGCCTTACTAAGGGGATGTTTGGAGGGGTGAGGCGACAGGGTGCCATAAGGTAACTGCGGACTTCTCTTTGGACTTGCTGTTTGACGGCGGGACATCTTCCCATTGATTCATTGACCGGGCGCCAGCCATCACAAATGCGACTTGCCAGCACATTCATGCGTGACGCCGTGTCAAAGGATATGGGAACTCGAACCATCAGAGGCTTATTAAAATGCGCCTGGAACATCGGCATTCAACATTCCAGCGCACGTGCCACAGTTATTCAGACGTCCACAGAAACGGCCGGCAATGTGAGAAATATCCCACTTCCACGGATCCAAACGCCGGCTTGAGGGATCCAACTTCCAGGCATCTTCAATTCCATCCGAGTCCTTCCATTTGCTTAAGCCCCCTGGAACAAATCATATTTCCGGTGATGGATTCCCTTTAAAACCAAGAAGTGAAAATCAACAGACATATTCTTAAGAGCAAATGCAAGAATAACGGAAGACCCGACCCCTTCATTGGATCCAGTGGAGATGAACCCAACCCGGTTTGCTTTCTTTCCGAGTTTTCCCTGCGCCAAATGGAAGAATCCCTTTAAAACCAAGAAGTGAATCAAACAAATATTCTTAAGAGCAAATGCAAGACGTCCTTCCGCTTTCCTTCCACACTCTTTCCGAAATCTCCATCTGCTTAAGTCCCCTGGCAAAAAAATAACACTTTCCAGTAGTGAAATCGGTTCCCTTTAAAACCAACAGGGGAAAAAGAAATATATATTTTTTCAGCAAATGGGAGGAGGGACTCTCAAAGTAGTTCCCCCTTTGGTTGGGTGTCCTGTTTGTTTCCCTTTACCACCCAAAAATGGCCAGGAACATGGAAAGACCTCCCCTGCCTCGCCTGGCGCACCGTGTTCCGCTCCTTCTTCCGCAGCCGGTCCTCGGTGCCCAGGGCCGCCCAGGCGCGCTCGCACTCGCGCCTCGGCTGAGAGAAAGGAAAGCCCCCGCACCGGGAGGGATCGAAAGGACTTCGCTTCAACCCAAATCCCATCTTTTTGTTCGGGGGGGTGGGGGGGGGGTGTGGGTGGGGGGGGGGGAGGGTTGGAGGAATTACGGGGGGTAACTTCACCCAAACCAAACTCCATCTTTTTGTGGGGTGGTTTTATTTACCAGCCCCCCAACCAAATCCAGAAACAGCGTTCCTCTTCTTTGTAGGCCCCTCCCCCCCGGCAAGAAACCTGCAACAAAAAATCGGGAAAATGTTTGCTGAACGGGCTTTCCGAGCTGCTCCGAACGTCTTCCTCCCCGTCCAAAGCCCCAAACACTGTACCCCTGTTGCTCGGTTCTCTTCCGGGTCCCGCTGAAGAACAAAACATCTGCGCTTGGGGAGAAAAAGGGACTCAAGTATGATTACGGCCCCAGCGCAGAAGACCCAACCTTAGCTATTAACAGGGGTCATTTGCCACTGAAGCATTGCACCATTGAAGGGAGACTCAAATGATCGCTGCCATCTTTGATCCTTCCAAAGGGAAGTAGAAAACCACAAGCAAGCTTTACCGTTGCAGGAACAAACGTAACCACCAGACGCAAGCCCAACCGCAAGCTGAACGCTAGCTGTGAACAGCGAAGGCTCGCTTCCGAACGAGTGGATTGACCAACGAAAATTCGAAGAAATGTCAGACCACTAAAATTAAACATGGGACAAACCCCAGAAAACATAACGTCCAACAACTGACAGTTGTTTTTACGCATGTTTTGTTGACTTGCAAACGCGCCCAAGCGGCTGCACGCATTCTTTGTCTGCACGCTCCAACACGGCGATGTCTTTCATTGCGTTGGGCGTGTGGCTGACAAACCAATCCACCACCTGACGACAAACGAGGTACACCACAATGTTCTTTATGTGGGTATTGGGGGTCAGTTACGGGGATGACTGAACCAACATGGGGGATTGTGCCATTTACTTTCACCCAACTGTAGCTGCCCCGCTCCATATTTGATCCGCCTCGTTGCATGCTTGTGATTCACGGGGTGGCATCCAGCCAATCGAATTTCTCGCCTGCGAGAGCATCCTCTCTCGCTCTTCCAGATGCAAAGCAGCCAGCAGCTCCTCCAAATTCTCCCTGATATCCTTTGCAAGCGGAGTTTTCACGGGGCCGTTGTTGTTTCCCCTCTTCTTCTTGTTTTTTTTTGCGTCCAGGGTTCGCACTGATCCTTGATGGCGAGCAACTGCGGAACCCAAGTTCTGTTCCTTCCCTGCTCTTACTTTCCTGCTCCAACTCCTTCCATATGATGCTTTCCCCACCTGCGCGTTTCAGTCCTCGATCAGCCAAGTTTGGGGCTCAGTCCATGTGCTTCAAGCTGGCCGCCGGAGGCACCAACCCGACTGGCAACATATCCAGCCAGCCAACCGGTTGCCATTGAAGGATTCGAATGGCTGCCACGGGAGGTCTGAGCTTGCCAAGTCAACTTCTGGGGCAAGACCCACAAGTGGGGCACCTGCCCCTCAAGCAGCATGAGTACGGGGCGAACTCTAGTGGAAGCTGCGGCACCTGACAGAAACCTTGGTGCCGTAGCGATCCATACATATATATATATACATACACACATATGTATATATATATTATGCAAAGTGCTCAGATATTATACAAATATATATATATATATATATATCCATATGTATAGATATGCACAGTGCCCTCTCTGTCAACACGGGGGATGATGGGCTCAGAATCAGAATCACTGGGCCCGCGTTAGCCAACCTGAAAACAATCCAGAAGACATGGAGGAGACCAATCATGGGGACATTGTGCCATCTACTTTCACCCAAGCCCTCCATTTGCTTAAGTCCCCAGGAAAAAGTATGCCCAGTAGTCATGGGTCCCCCCAGCAGAAAGGACCCCAATTTCCAAGGCTCATCTGCCGCGTCTTCAGCAACATGCCGGTCTAGAGCGCTCGCCTGTCAGGCTTGAGAACCCGGCGACTGAATCAATGGAACCTGAACATATGAATGAATGAATCAGTACAATATGATTTAGACATGTATGCAGAGACATTTATTTTTCAGTGGATCAACATGCTCGCATACATCAGGTTTTGCAAGCGAATGGGGATGTAAGAGGAGTGGGGACAACACACTAAGCAATAAAGACTTCACGCCAGGGGGAGACGAAAGCTAGCATCCGCGCAACGGCGACGCCGGCTCACTTTGAGGGGTTGACCGGAGAGGCAATTCACAAGAAGAAAGAACAACAGCCGAAAAGAGATTGGATTCCAAGGAGCAATGCGCAAAACACAATGCAGAGACAGAGAGCAAGCAGAGGGCGGAAAGGGCGGAGAGAAGAGCGGGCCAGAAGAGTGGGCAAAAGAGTTGAGCGAACGGAGCGAAGAGCTGGGAAGAAGCGCGACTGGGAAGAGCACGGAGAAGAGGGGCAGAAGTGCAAGGAAAGAGCAGAGCGAAAACTGGGCAGAAGACCAGAGAGAGGAGCGGAGCGCATGGGAGGGAAAACGGCAGAAGCGACGAGTTGGGAAGAGCCGGGAGCTCTGCGAGCCAGTGCGAAGTGCGGAGAGAGGAGTGAACCAAAGACTGGGCAAAAGCCAATTTCTTGGACCACTGCGAGCGCGCAACATTTGATATATCACTGAGTCGTGGGGTTCACTGCCCCATCACTTGCTAAAGCAAGAGGGGCTCCAGCTAGCAAGCTCTTTCGTGAGAAACACAAGCTTCGACCAATCTCCCTACAAAGTCTCCTTGAGCCGATCCCATGGGCTGGAATTGGAAGTACAGTTGGTTGGCAGTTGCAAGGAAACCAGCAGAAAACCGGAAACCAATTAGTTTTCCTTGTTACGACTGGCTCCAACCTGAGGTGCAGTCAGACCAAGTATTTAAGGGCCAATCCCCATGAAACGCCAAGTGTGCCATTCTCAACAGCAGCGTCTCATGGAATCTTTCTCCATGTTCGGGCTCGGGGTTCTCAAAGGGTTGGAAACTTTGTCATAAGGGCACCTAACATCTCACCTGAGTTTTCCTCTTACGTCTTTTCCTCGCTCTCTCACTCTCTCTCTTTCTCTCTCTGTTTGTCTCACTTCTCCAAGTGTCCACGAGAAAACTTCCAACGCGTGCCAGAGCGATATTGTCAAGAACCAGCCAGAAGTGGGACAACAACGCACTCTGCAACAAGGTTCCCAAAAGGAAACTCACGCTGAATTGATCCAAAGGGTGTGTGTGTGTGTGGGTGGGTGTGTTTAGACCACAGAAAGCGGGGATTGTGAAGAACGTAGTTCAATAATGTACCAGTTGTGATGTCAAAATCAACTCCTAAGGCCCCGAAAACAAGGGCTCGGGGCGCGCACCCTTACGCAGGGCGTAAGATTTACACGCCCCTGTGAAATACCAACACCTCCAAACCTCATGTTCAGAGGGTTGCTAAAAATTGAAGGCACAATTCTCGGGCGGGCGGTGGCAAAACAGCCCGTCCAGTTTTTCTGTCCGACCCACCCTTCATCCCAGTAACATGGCACTCGACAGAGGGTTCATGAAGAGGAAATTGAACTTTCCGGTGCACCGGAGCCTTTCACAAGCGCTACGTTAGTGGGAGGAAGGGTACTTCTTCTTTAACCTCTGACCAAACAGGGTCCAAAAATGAATTCGGCTGAAGCCCGGCGCGAAAAGAATTGACCCACTCTCGGCCGAAGAAGCACCCGCTTGGTCACCACCTTCTTGATGCGTGTCTTGGGCTTGTCGCCCTTGCGATGGGCCAACTGACCAACCCCTTGGGTGTGCCTCGTTTGTTTCACAAGGGGAGCCCAAGTGGCGAGTCGGTTCGGAGAAGACTTTCCTATTTGCTCATGGGTCAACATCCCGTACCCCCAGTGAACATCCAAATCCCCACTAAAATAGACTAAAACGGGTGGTGCACCTACCCCAAAAAAAAGGATCCCATTGGTTTTGACCCACAGCCATTTGAACAATCCCCGGTTAACATGTGCGGCCGTGGGGACTTCAGTGTCCCGCAGGTGTTTCTAACCTCACCATAGACGAGTTGGGCCTACGCGGCCCGAGAAGGAAATCCAAACCCTGCTCAACCCCAATGCCAATTTCAGCGCCCTCCCTGCCCACCAAATTCACAGGTGCCATAGCAAAACAAAATAAATAAAATGTGTGGAATACGCACACTTCATCCTTCCGGGTAAAGCTAGTTTCGTCAAGCCAGCGTTGACACTTTGTGGGAAGCGCTAGCCCCGACGTATGCCAGCCACGTAGGCGTATTCGAGGTTGTGCCCACAAGAAACTCCAATCAAATGGGAAGCAAACAATGCATCCGGACTCCACCAGTAAACCAGGCGGCCACTTTCTGCGCCAACAGAACTCCCCTTGAAAGTAGTCGTGGAAATCAGCTTTGATATCACCACGGAGTTGAAGCCTAGCGCCCAGGCCTTCAAAAAGGCCAATAAAGACCCAGGCACTTCCGCCCCCCCCCCCCCCCCCCCCCCACTCCAGGCAAGTCGCCCCCAGCTCGGCTCCCATGGCCTCATGGCGCAACTGGGGCCCTGGGAAGCTCGCCGGCCCAGATCTGCTCTCGACGGTACATCCCCAGGTCCAGTAGAGAGGTTAGAATAAGTTGGTACAATCTGCTTTTCGGTTTTGTCTATTTTGGTAGGGAACCCTCCCCCAAAAAAGGGGAGAGAAGGGCACCTAGCTGAGGGACCTAGATCCGGTCCCAGAGGTTCAACGGTTTCGCCTTGGCGCCCCTTCAAAGACCAACCTGAAGGGCATCCACCAAATAAAATGGCCGGTGCCATAGTTGCCCACTAAACATCTGTGTCTATGTCTCTTTTTTGGGGGAACGCTTTTGGGTCGGTAGAAAGGCAGAAAGGGAAACCAAAGTGTTCTCCAAGAATAGGGGCGAGCTTCAAAAGGGCTACTTTTCAGCTGAACAACAGTTTGGGCAACATGCGTCAGACTACTGGAATGCAAAAACATTTCGTGGGAGCGGGAAGGGTGCTGGCGCAAGAAGCCGTTAGCTCAAGGAGGCAAGCGGCCCTTGACATTGAAAGACGCCTGGCACTTCACAGCAGCTTCCTCCTTGCATGTTCGGCAAAGCCAGGAGGCATTCCACATTGGCATTGCGTGGGGGTGTTTAATATGAATAGTACAACGTATGTTGTTGCATTTACTGGAGTGTTTGTTGTATTTGTGTGCATTGTCTGGCATGTTCTGGCATTGTTCGGCATTTGTTGCCATGTCCTGGCATGTTCTTGCATTCATTGGCACCGGATGCCTGAGAATGTTTTGGACGTCTACTGCGCCGTGCTTTGAACGCTTGCTGTCATTGCGCATGATCGCATGATGCGCGCAAAGCCGTTTGGGTGGGCCACCGCATTTTGGGTCTTAACCTGCCAGGCGTCCACCATGCCAGGCAAGGTGTCACTTCCTTGCAGCTTTGTGCTTTGTGCCTTGGTGTGTTCGGCGCATGTTTTCGCGATGTTCTTGCAGTTCTCTGCAGGCTTGAGCGTGCTAGAACTAGCATGGTGTTGCATGCT
The DNA here is from genome assembly GCA_963377175.1 of Effrenium voratum. NCBI lineage: Eukaryota > Dinophyceae > Suessiales > Symbiodiniaceae > Effrenium > Effrenium voratum. The sequence goes on along the minus strand of CAUJNA010001668.1, from coordinate 1,163,463 downwards.
GGCTCTCAGCTGGCCCTTCCCCATGAGTATCCTTACCCAAGAGTATGCCTGTTTTTAATCATTCGGGAAAACCACACCACATTTTGATATATGCCCAAAGGGGTCAAACAACCGAAGTGCATCAAAAGCGAAAGTCAACGCCTCGACGCTTGACAACCCCAGGCACTTTCGGGCTCCTAGATCTCATTCTGCTTGACCCCGCAAAAGGGGCAAGAGGAACCAACAAATGGAGTTGCAAGAGTGCTTGCGAGTGCCCACATGCCCCTTCAGGTGGTTGATAGCCTTCTGATCTCCAAAGCAGGATCCCTATTTGAACAACGCACATGTTCGATACAAGATCAGAAGAATCTTGCAAAACAACTGGAAAAGGTCAGATTCGGTCGACTGCCGAGCAGGACGTCCATAAGGTTGACCAACACCTGGTTCAACTTTGTTTAAACGCTTAACATGAAAGTTTACCTTTGAAGGCTCATCTCTTCCTTGCGCAACAATACCACTGGGGAATAGAAACTCGAAGACACCCCCCCCCCCCCGCCCGGGTTGCCAGAGTTGTGGTTTGGTGTTCGCCGTTTTGCCCCATGGGCGTTGCATGTGCGTGAAGAAGTCCGCGAACCAAGCAAAACGAGCAGTGCAGGGGGAGTCAGAAAGAAACTGGCCGGTTCTTTCCGTCACTCTCTTTTTTGGCTGGCAAACAGCAAGGAAAGGAAATCCCGCAGCACTTTGGGGGTTTTAGACACATCCCTCTGCTTAAAGCGACCGACCTGAGAGCCCAGGCTGGAACATCCTCGGGGTCTAGCTGCTGCAGCAAAACGCGGATGCCTCGCGAAGGAGCGTCGAGTTTTTCGTGCGATGCGCGGCTTTCAGTTGAGCGCCCGCAACCCGCGGTCCTTTCCTACAAGGATGGGCAAAAAGGTTTCCAGAGGCCCTACTGCAACCACCACAAGACCAGGGTGGGACCTTTGTTGGAGGGTAATTCCGCTTCTGCAAGACCGCCTAAAATGCCAACAGGGCATGGCCCGGCCAACGTCGAAGCCGAATGCTTACACTCTTTTGGCAACGTACAATATTCAAACTTTATTTGTTGGTTCATCATTTTGTCATGGTCGTCAAGGGCAAAGATGTACGATGCAGGTTTCTAGTTTCTTGCGGGTGCCCAGTTTTTATCTGAACGAGAACTCACAAGGAACCGCCACATGCTTGTTTTTCAGGATTCTCCCCCCCCCCCCCCCCCTCCCCCGGAAAAGAAGGAAAAACAACAAAAACAAAAACAACAGAGCAATTAAGTTTCAGTCAGGATCCCCCCTCCCCAAAAAAAACAAAGAAAACACAACAGAGCAACCAAGTTTCAGGATCGCCCCCCCCCCGCCAAAAAAAAAGCGCACAAACACAACAAACACATTTGTTTTCAGGATTCTCTCCCCCCAAAAAAAAAACAAAACTTTGTTTTCAGGATCCCCCCCCAAAAAAAAGAAGAAGAAAAAAGGCAAAGGTTGATCCAGCGTCACGCGCTCCGAGAGGCGCTCTCCCACTTCATTGAGCTCGGTCTGGTGCCTGGCCCGGACCGAGCGTGCCGGTGTCGTCTCTGCCCGGGGTTTCTCGAGTCTCGCGGTTCGATTGGAGTCCAACCAGTGGTTGGGCTGCTGGGCTGCTGGGCTGCTGGGCTGCTGGGCTGCTGGGCTGCTGGGCTGCTGGGCTGCTGGGCTGCTGGGCTGCTGGGCTGCTGGGCTGCTGGGCTGCTGGGCTGCTGGGCTGCTGGGCTGCTGGGCTGCTGGGCTGCTGGGCTGATGGGCTGCTGGGCTGCTGGGCTGCTGGGCTGCTGGGCTGCTGGGCTGCTGGGCTGCTGGGCTGCTGGGCTGCTGGGCTGCTGGGCTGCTGGGCTGTTGGGCTGCTGGGCTGCTGGGCTGCTGGGCTGCTGGGCTGCTGGGCTGCTGGGCTGCTGGGCTGTTGGGCTGCTGGGCTGCTGGGCTGCTGGGCTGCTGGGCTGCTGGGCTGCTGGGCTGCTGGGCTGCTGGGCTGCTGGGCTGCTGGGCTGCTGGGCTGCTGGGCTGCTGGGCTGCTGGGTGCTGGGTGCTGCTGGGCTGTTGGGGCTGTGGGCTGCTGGGCTCTGGGGAGCTGGGACTGCTGGGCTGCTGGGCTGCTGGGCTGCTGGGTCTGCTGGGACTGCTGGGCTTGCTGGGTGTTGGGGCTGCTGGTGCTGGGCTGTGGGCTGCTGGGGCTAGTGCTGGGCTGCTGGGCTGCTGGGCTGCTTGGGCTGCTGTGGGCTGCTGGGCTGCTGCTGGGCTGCTGGGCTGCTGGGCTGTTGGGCTGCTGGGCTGCTGGGCTGCTGGGCTGCTGGGCTGCTGGGCTGCTGGGCTGCTGGGCTGCTGGGCTGCTGGGCTGCTGGGCTGCTGGGCTGCTGGGCTGCTGGGCTGCTGGGCTGCTGGGCTGCTGGGCTGCTGGGCTGCTGGGCTGCTGGGCTGCTTGGGCTGCTGGGCTGCTGGGCTGCTGGGCTGCTGGGCTGCTGGGCTGCTGGGCTGCTGGGCTGCTGGGCTGCTGGGCTGCTGGGCTGCTGGGCTGCTGGGCTGTTGGGCTGCTGGGCTGCTGGGCTGCTGGGCTGCTGGGCTGCTGGGCTGCTGGGCTGTTGGGCTGTTGGGCTGTTGGGCTGTTGGGCTGTTGGGGGCTGTTGGGATAGAAATGGAAAGCTCCACAACTCAGCCCTCCTTTTAGCTTTAAGCCCTACAAAGCCCTATGCCCTGCGGGTCTTGAGCCTGATCAATCTCGAACGGCGTGGCTCATGTTCGATGCACTGGACTCAGGGTGGGTTTATGGACGCTTTCGGGTTGGGTCAGGCTGGTTTAGGCGAGGTTGCGGCTAGGTTTAGGGTAGGTTTGGGGTTGAGGGTTCAGGGTTGGATTGTGGCGGCTTTAGGGCTGGTTTAGGTTGAACTTTCTCAGCGATCAAAAACGCGGCGCAACAGGTGTTCAAAACCAGGTGCGTCCCTCCTCGAATTCTATTCAGCGGGTAGAGATCCAACAAAAACAAGGTCGTAAGATGTCGTGAGGGATTCAAAACAGCCAGAACTTCTGGGTCCAATAACAGCAAAACCTGGCCATTTAACGATTTAATATGGTGCCGTCCCCCAAGTTTTCAGAATCCTGTCCCCAATGGGTCATCCGCTGGCAAGCAGCCAGAACTTCCTTCATCCGTTTCCATACGAGTTCAGGGAGCGGCCCAAGTCCAACATATCCTGCCTCAGAACCTCCACTCCATAAGCAGGCATCAGCAGCTCGACTACGGGTGAAACAGCTCATTGCAATTTCATGAGCTGGAGCAGGCGGCGAGAGGGAAACCCAAGGGCAAGTGGGACGTCTCACAGAAGCCACGTGGCTGGGCCTTTCAGAGAGCGTCAAGGTCATAGGGTCCTGGGAGAAATCTCCCCTACCATAAGGGCAGGGGGTAAAAGGTCCCCAAACTCCATTGATCAAGTCTTCCCCAGAAAAGGGGCAATGGAACCAAAAACGGAATTGCAGGGGTGGCCCCCCTCTGGATGCGAAGAAATCCTAGGCCAAGGCGTTTCTTCCAGAAGAAAAGCGTTCGCCGTTGTTTCTGTCGCCTTCCCTTTTGCCCGTCTTCATTGCTTGCAAATTGGGAACCCAGGATTAATGAAACTTTTGGCTAGTGCATGGAAGCTGTAAAGACTCGCATGGATTCTTCATCCGGGGTTGACTTAGGCCTCACCAAATCTAAGGCGCGCCTTGCACATGCCAGTGACGGCCTCCAACATCTTTCATGCATCGCTTTTGCAATGAACTCGCAGCCAAGAAATCTCAGTCATGCCGCCATGGGCTTTCCTTGCTCAAAGGCCGCAAGCACGCCAATTTGAGCCCTGCCTATTTTTGGGCTGTTCGAGGGGTTGATTCCCCATTCTTTTCAACCATGGTTCTTTTCAAACACCGGCTGTTTCCCCTGGGCTTTTGATGGTTTCCTGAAAAGATTCGGATCCCTGGAAAGAATGGGGAAGGTACCCCTAGAGCTGTGCACTTTTGCCCGCCAACCTGCAAGCAGCGCATCTCTATTTGTTCAACTAGCTCCGCGAAGCCTATACAGCGTCTTGCCGGGGCATTCCAAAAATACTTTGGCCAATCTCACTTTCCATGCACCATCAGTTTTGGCGGTTTCCCACTCAAGAAGGACACATCAAACAATAGCATGACACAAATCAAACAAAAAGAGCAGAGATTTTCCCAAATGGAAAACCACCACAAAGGGACCCTAATGAATTCCCTTCTTCAGCTTGATTGCCTTTGAAATGCCCAGCTATCCTACCCAAATATTTGGGGCTCGCATTCCCACCTCCCGGCTCTGCCCTGGGCCTGGCCCCGAGCAAACACCTGGAATGCAGCCCGAAAATGACGATCTTCGGCCCCTCAGAAGCAGCCCGACCGGCGTTAAATCTCGAATGATGCATCGTGTTGCAACCATAGGTGGCCTTTTGGCAAAATAGATGGCCCTGGTAAATGGAATAAATCCCATCTAAACCAGGGCCTGGTTTCAACCATTTACCTCCGCTTGATTTGCGGGAGGTGTCTGTTTCCCGCCCTTTGGCGAGAATCATTTTGCACTACGGTCCTGGCCTCAATGCCTCCAGCCTGGTTGGGCCAACCCCTTGTTGCATCTTGATTATGGCACTCATGCTTTAAACAACATTGTGTTGGTTTCCCAATTCAAAGGGCGCCATTGTCCAGTTGGGCATGTGTCAAGAGCAGGGGGCCCAAAAAATGTGCTTGTTTTTGTTCCGTTGGTTTCCCCTCACCGCCCAAAAGCAGCACCCTCAAATAAACACACACACACACACACACACCCACCCACCCATGCGATTGAATACAGTTTGCAATCAACGCCTGATGGATATTCCCTGGGCAAAAAGCTTGTCAGTTGGAAGTTTAGTAGAAAAATCTGAATAATTTGCCAAACATGTTTAGTTCCACAGGGGTGTGTCTTGTTTTGAGGGTACCCCGACTTGGGTGGTGTTGCAGGGAAACCAAAAGGAACACCCACTATTTTGGGGTCCCTTAACACAACACACACACAAAGAAAAAAAGAAGAAAAAAAAGGCCCAACCAAACAGCAGCCACTGACTCCACTCAAAAGTTTGCCTTCACGACATCGCGTAGGGCTTTGCCATCCACGGTTACAGATTTTCCGTCGAAGCGTAGGCGGTTGCGCGCGCCGCATACCACCGGTAAGCCGCCCTCTGTGTCGGTGAGGATTAGGTGCATGGAGTACTTGAGGTCATCCTTAACAACATGCTGGTTCGCTTTTTTCCAGTCAAACAAACGGCAAAAGTCGGACAAATGAACACGCTGAAGTCTAGATACCCATATTTAGAGTTCGGGGGCGGGCATGCATGGACCATAGATTGCTCCAAACAAATCAAACAATATACTTCCTGCTGTTGCGGACTGCCAACCTCAAAAGATTGCAGCCTGCTTGCTCAAATCAAGGAAAACAAATTAAAACTGAAGACAATAGCGTTGCACGCTTGTCTATCATTATGTACGTAATATACACGTCATCTTATCGTGAATGAATAGGCCTATATGTGAGCCTGTTGCTATGTGCAAGGCTATGTTTGCATTGGACTCATGCACAACGCACAACAATGTGCATGTGTAAATCTGCATGGGTGCAGCTGCAGGTGCGCATGTGCGCAGGTGCATGTACAGGTTTGAACGCAAGCACTTGCACCACATGAGCAAGCTGCTTCACACGTACACACGCGTAGATGTAACGGGTTGCATACGCGTAGGCACCTGTGCAGACTCCCCTACATGTCGTTCAGCTTCCTTTGCAAGAGCACCCACGCATGCAGACGCATGCAGCTGCCTGGCAAATGAAGTTGCATGGTATGTCAAGGCAGGCATGCAGCGTATGCGTACGTGCGCGTCAGTGTCTATGACGTTGGGGGTCGAAGGAAAACCGGGCCTCAAACACCCCCCTGCAACTTGCGCCAAGGCTCCGGAAAGGTAGCGTCCAAATGGGCATAGACAGTGTCCCGGGTCACTGCTGGCCAGGGCTTGCTCGCCCCCTGCCCAAAGGAGAGACGCGCCCAGCTGCTTCTCAGATTCGCTCCAAGCAACCAGCCTAGATCCTCCTATTATGAGGTTAGAATTTAGTAGGGGAAGCCTCCCCCCAAAAAGGGTAAAAGGGCACTACTGGGGGACCTTGCAGCCCACAATTGGGAAAATTGGCAACCACTTTGGAAGCCTTGTGGCCAAGCTTTGCCGCCGCTAGAGAAATACAAAGGGTGCTGGCAACAAGGTGTTTGTTACTCGCTGCACTTTTGTACTCATAACTCACCCCACTAACCCCTGGACCTTGGTCGTGGGTGAGCGAGGTAATACATTCACAGGCTTCCTTTTTGTGCCCCCTTTGCGCATCGTCCCATGGAAAATCAATCGCCATTGGTGTTTCTGAGAGGTGATGTTTGAACACAAACAACAGGGGCATGTCTGCATGTGCCATCACCAACTGACGCAAGGAATGCCCCAAGCAAGGGGTTTGGCTCATCACAGGCTCACGCTTGCCGGCGCGGAGCTATACTCCCAACCCCATGGGAAAAAAAAGCTGCCATCTCTTTTGTCATGATTAGAATTCGGCATACTCATAGAATGTATATGTTATTGCTTGCTTCACTTGGAGTCACTGGTAACATGTAAAATGTATCCTAAGTCTACTCCAGTTGTAGGAGGGTCCAGCCCACCAGTTCCCCACCCCGCTCAAAACCAGCAAGTTGATTTGAAGATATTGACTCCCTTGTAGTACGTACCCATGGGCACCACAGTCGAAACCCAAAACAAAACAAACCAAAGAGGGTAGCCTGGTCTCAAACACCGTGAGGAATTCCAAGGGTGAATATCCACACCTATGGCTTCTGGCTGGGACTGCTTCTCTTCCATTTGGTTAAGACCCCTGGAGGGGAAAAACAAAACATCTCCAGTAGTCATAGGTTCCCTTTAAACCCAACAAGGGACAACAAAACATACTCTTAAGCAAATGGAAGCTCTTGTTGCGCTTTGGTTCTCGGGGGTGACTTTGGATCTCGCGCAAGGCGCCTTGCGCTTGCGCTGCTTCTCTGTGGGGGCCCAGCCCAGCTGCACGGCGTAGCGGAAAACGTGCGTGTCCTCGGTGAGTTGGGCGCGTTTCCCATGGTCAGAACCATCCCAATGCGTTTTTGCGTTTTTTTTGGTTGATTGTCTTTCTTAGGTGTTGATTGAGCGCCATCTTGACGCCCAAACGGAATCCTATTGGTCCATAGCCCCGTGATAGATGCTACAAGCTCCCCACATCGAGATTCGGGGGGCCGTAGTGCGGGGGCCCGACAACCATAGGAGCATTTGACGCAGCCTTGCTGGGCTTCCATCCGAGCCTCAAGCCGATTCGCAGGGCGCATAAGCAACCAACCCAAGTGAAGATGTGAGTGGGACTCAGTTTCCCAAAGGACTTAGAACTAAAAGGTTAACCTTCTGGGGCCATGAGAAAAAAATGGACCAAAATTGGAAAACCGAAAGGTCAAAAGGTAAAAGTCTTGGACCTCCAACAAGGGCTGGAGAGCTGTCCTCTCCCCCCTACAGCCTTGGAGGCTCATGCAGCCCCCCAGCTTCACCCAAGCTTTTTCCAGCAGATTAACATCAAACGTTGATTCTACACTACTTGCATCTAATTTCCAGCAAAGCCGACCATTTTTGGGGGGTGGGTCCTAGTTGATTGGGATGAATGGGGTAAGGCCTATGTTCGCTTCAGGCCACAGAGAAGTCGTAGCCCACATTGCCTTCCAAGGGGCCACGGCCATGTCAGGATTGTTGCAGTCAAAGAGGTTGATAATGGCCTCGCGCTGGCGCTTGCGTTTGCCTTCCAATGGGAAAGGGCCTGCAGGAATCAATGCCCTTTTCGGGACCGCGGGCCCCAAACACACTCCGTCAGCAAAGATGAAAAAACATGAGGTGTGGTTGAGGGGTGGGGAAAGCTCTACTCACGCCCATTGACCGCACCGTCACTAACTGACGGGAGCCGGGGTCAACATATTTCCCGTGGACGTGGGACAATGAATCAGTCCCGCCTGTTTCCGCGGATCAAAAACAGAGCTTGACGAAGCCATCAAGTTCCACAATAATACGAAACCCTGAAACGGAGGATTCACGGGTAAAGGACCTTCATTGACAAATGGAGTACTCAAGGCTGCTTTAGAGCCATAGCAAGAGGACCCAAGGGAAGGTTCAGACTCACAATGGTGTTGTTGGGCCCTAATAGCCGCTATGAGGTTGCAATTGCTGCCCTTACTATGGCTCTGAATCAGTAATGACATCATAGGTGAGCTTGTTTCAGCCCCAGGTATGCTCGTTCATGTTGACTGCGGATTAATCCGGAGGACCATATCAATCAAAAGAGTGCCCCCAAAATGAATTGATTCGCTATCATTGGAACTATCCCTGACTAGCATGGTCCTTGTGATGCATCAGCAGTTGGCATCAGAATTCGCCCAGTCCACACTTGTCATTTGCCACTACGGTCCCCCCCCCCAAAAAAAAAGAAGAAGTGACTAAAGCCTCACTCAACTTGCTGGTGCTCGGGAATGCTACAAACCATCGAATCCAGGTGGCTTCCTTGTTTCGGGAATCCCCAGGTTCATGCCATTTTTCATCCCCTGAGCACCAGCCTCACATTCACCGAGCCGCGCTGGTCTTCTTGCCCACCCCGGCAAACCGCTCAAGCTCCGCGTGCACCGAGTCCTCCGATCGGATCGATTCTTTTTGGTCGGGCCAAACGCGTGTGTTTTTCGGGCAAGATGGCATTCGCACTTTCGAGCGGGTAAACTGTAGGGTGGGGCCACCCATTGGCTTAAACATGTTTAAACCACTGGTTATGATGATTCTTCCCTTGTAAAGGTGTTTAAACCATATTTTGCCCCACCCAGGTGGATTGGCCCACACAGGATTGAACTGTAAAACACTCAAATGGGCTTTCCGGCAAGCTCCCAAGTGGAAGAACTCAGGAGAAGGGTTGTTTCGTTTTGGCAAAGGTCGCGCTTGGGGGAATAAGTTATCGACCTTTTGCATTGGCATGGTTGCGGTTTGAGATTCTTCAGGAGATGGACGCAAGCTGGGTGCACGTCCTATACACCTATACAAGTAATAAATACATGACCATAGGATTGCAAACCCTCCCCTAATCTCCCCCCCCCCGGCTTCCCGTGATTCCCTTATAACAAGGCCACAATGAAGCCTTGTGCTTGGAGGAAACCAAGGGGGCGGATTCTATGAATGGGGTCTGAGAAAATCGACCAACTCCCTCAAAGCAGCTTCTTCTGCAAATCCAACCAAAGCCACTTTGCGGGTGCATTTGGCTTGACCGGACAGGGGACAGCCGTCAACCACCAGAAAACCTAGACCTAGATGTGGCAAATACTAAGCTTTCTCAGCTAGCCGTGCCCATGTCGGCTGTTACTGACGGGTGTGATCAATCGTTGCAATATGCCCGAGCCATTCTGACCCTGAGATCCTCACCTAGGTCCTCCAGTAGAGAGGTTGGAATAAGGCTACCCTTTCTTTTTTGCCGTCGGTTTTAGCAGGGGAGCCCTCCCACCCAAAAAAAGAAACGGGTGAGAGGTCGGGCACCAATTGCTGGGGGACCTAGGCACCGGAAGAGGCCGTTTTGAGAGATGGCTTGGAGGCAGGTGGGGCCCAAAAACCGCCAGCCGTCTAACCAATGGCAAAGCCAGGCAGAAGACGCCCCAAAGGTCCCATCACAGAGCTGCCAAACAAAAGAACGAAAACCCTCCAAATGTACATAGCCATGCTTGAGGTGCTGGTGCTGGCGATTGAAATCGGATGTCGCAAGTGCTTGGGACTATGCACGAACTGGTTTCCCAAGTGGCTGATCTTTGCGCTTGATCCCTCCTTCTGTTCAATCGCTCTTTGGGGATCCACAGAACCCTGGTCCTCGGTGGTGGTAGCAAACAAGGGGGCCGGGGGTGATTCCATGTGAAGTGAGCTTCGGAGTCCCCGAAACATCGGCAAGGATCTACACCCAGCGGCTGGCGAGCTCACTGTGATTTCGCGGAGCTCGGACTCCGAACCGGGGGCTCAACTGGCCGTCGTTTTGGGAGGGTAGCCCTTTTGGGTGTTTTTGTTTGTAAGGATTTTTCGGGAAGGCCGCCCCCTCTTTTTTTTTTTGGCTTTTTTGGGCAAAAATCGGTGGACACCGGAGACTGAAAAATTGGCCTTGTCCAGCTTCCGCAGGAATTCCATGGAGGTCTGGCCACGCTCCTGCGGCGAATGGCCGAGAGCTGTGGTGGACATTGGGACCCCCGGTCCGCGGCCGTCGGGAGGGTTGGGGCAAAGGTTGGACCACGCATACACATGGGGGTGTCTTAAAATTAGGGGACCCTGGCGACTGGTGGTTTTCCTTTGGCTTCCCCTTAAAGCCACCCAAGAGGGGTTCCAGACTGCAAGGGGTCCATCACATAGGGGACGGGCATGCCGGCAGATTGAACAACATTGTTGTTCAAGGAGATCCAGAAACACCTGTCAAATGAGTCGTTGCCCAGCACAGTACATGAATCATAATTACCCAGGAGAGTTGAGATCATGTACTGTTTGTCGTCCCCTCACTCTGGCTCTCGCGAGTGTGGCTCCAAGGTGGGTAGGTAGGCGGGAAGAAACACACAGATACACTCTCCGGTCAAAGCTCTAAACAAAACGCCGCCACTGGTCAATCCTTGTGCAAGGTCTTGAGGATCGACTTGATCCACTTGGTCTTCCTGCAGCGCCCATCATCTCCCCCGGCAGAAAAAGGAGGCGCAAGCAAGGGAACAAACACGTTGTTGACTCGCCCGTGGCTCGATGGGCCTGTAAGAAGTGATTTGGCCTTTCAAACGGAGAGCACTTAACATGCCCCAGTTGAGCTAACCTAGTCATACAAGTATGTTCTTTGCATCCCTAGGGCCCATGTTTGATTCAGGGCAGGCAGAGTGGAATTCTGCGAAGTCAGCCGGGCTCCTGGCTTACAAGAACCACAAGGCAATCAAATTGACTGGCTTCATTCCACCATGTCCAACCGGGCAGAAGCGGCTGGACAATTGACAAACACATCCCCCTGGGAGCTCCCCAGAAAGAATTTCCATGACGGCGGCATTTCTAAAAGCCACCAGGGCCTTTCTACAAGCTGAAAAAAATAAACATCCTGAAACTGCAAATGACAATTCCAGGGGACCGGGACCCCTCCCCCAAGCCTTGAGGGGCTGGGAGTGGGTTGGGGGATCTTTTTGGTTGCTTTGAGGGCCCCTTGGTGTTGTTGGTTCTTCCTCCCTGCCAGCTTTTGTTGGTAGGTGGAACACCACATCTTTTCTGTAAGCTGAGGGGCAAAAATCCAAGAAACAGAAATGCACCAGCTACGTTCCTCTGGTACCGCAAGTATGGTTATATACCCATGCTGTTGACAGTGCGACAGTTTGAAGATCCAACCCCAACAGCCAGGGACACACTCCCCCAGACTAATATGGAAGCTCCCAGGAGGCCTCTGCCTCCGTGATTAATTGGGTTCAAGTCGTCCAAAGGGGTCCTGGAAGCTTCCATGTTGCAAAACCAAAAACCGGGGATCCAACCGTCCAACCCATCAGCCATCAGCCGTCAGCCGTCCGTGCAAAACTGTCGGGCCAGGCTGCTTCGGCGCCAGGCCGCCGCAGCGAATGGCCTTCTGCACGTGGAGCGGCTTCGCCACACGGACCGCGTCCCAGGAGGGGAAGCCTTGCTCCGGCGCTATGGGCGTTTTGCAGCTCGGGTGGGTAGATGAGGTTGGGGGGGTGGGGGTGGCGGTGGGGGTGGCGGTGGGGGTTGGGACGGGGTGGGGTGGGGTGGGGTGGGGTGGGGTGGGGTGGGGTGGGGTGGGGTGGGGTGGGGTGGGGTGGGGTGGGGTGGGGTGGGGTGGGGTGGGGTGGGGTGGGGTGGGGCTGGGCTGGGCTGGGGTGGGTCCTGACATCATCAAGAGGAGCTTTTGACTTCGGCCCAAAAGGTGATGTTTAAAATCCGAGAGGAAGTGGGGAAGTATAGGGAGTGAAAGCGATGGCTTTTGGCACCCGCAGAAACGAATCCAACATCCACAACTTGTGATTGAATTCTATGCAGAGGCCGTTTTACACATCCCGCAAGGTTAAGGGGGGAAAACAAAAGATAAATATGATATGCACAACTCATATCAGCTTGCGGGGGATGTAGCACAGCAAACCAACCAGGACTCCTTGTGAGAGTCGAACGCCCAGAAAGTCCCCGTGCTTTTGACGAGGCAAAAGCGTCGGTGGTCATGGCTCTCAGGTGCCCTTTCAATGGGTGGGTGACCACTGGATCAAGAAATGTTCACTGCTCCCCAAAATGGACATGGGAAATCCGAGAGTCCCGCCGGAGTGAAATTCTGGGTGGGTTGACGATGATTGACAAAAGTCCAAGCTTTCAATTTACTACTGACAATCCCTTCCCAAATGTATTTTTAGTCCATCAGGGGTTCCTGAAAAGGAGTCCCATGTCCTTTCCGAAACCAACTTTCGCTTGTTAAGTCCCCTGGATTGAAAACAACACCTATTTCCAGTAGTGAAATCGATTCCCTTCAAAACCAGCAAGGGGAATGCTGAAACCAAGAAAGTCTTAAGCAAATGAACCGGTTACCCTCCCACCAATTAACATGGAGCCTGGCTTTCAGGGGGTCCCGGTTTGAACCATTTTTGCTTTTAAAGGGACCCCCTTACTAATGCACTAAGCGAAAGGCGTTGCTTCAGCTGAGCAAAGGCCCGGTGGGAGTTGGTGTTCGTGGTGTTTTGCGACCTCGGAGGGCTGACTTTTTGAGAGCGACCCGTTGCGCTTTCTGGCATGAAGCTGCGTTCGGATGCGGATGCGGAAAGCACCATGGTTCTTCTTTGGCCATAACTAACTGAAGATTGGCAACCAAAAAACTGGATGGGTTTAAAGCAACAAGAATCTGAGTGGGTCTTCCCTCAGCTTGCGGCAGGATGGTTCCCACCACAGTGTCCAGAATCTCTCTCCTCCGCCTCCCTGGGCAAACAGCAGGAAACTCTTTGAGAAACCCACCGCTCCCGAAGACGAAAAAGGCCGGCTTCAGGAAAGAACAGGATGCATTTAGATTTTGTGTGCGTATGTGGAGGGGGGGGGGGCAAGACTCTGCCTACCTCTCAGACAAGCATCTGACCTTTTTCTCCCAACAATTCGGATGGAAGGCCTTTCGGAAATTTATGCGGGTAGATGGGCCTGAAAAAGTGAAGCTCAAAATGAGAACCCCACTTCCTGGATTGGCATCCATGTTGTCGTTTGCTGCCAGAAGTGTTATCCCAGAACGTCCCAAAAGTCGAAAACACTGTGACCATGAGCCTGAATTGCAAACTCCATTTGACAATATCCAGGCAAACAAAGGATTTCCAGTAGTGATAGATCCCCTTGAAAACCAACGGGGGAAATAACAAACTCCCTTAGCCAAATGGAAGGTTGCCATGAGGTCATGGAGCATCCATGAAAAAGCTGGGATCTTCAACTGGCAAAATGTCTCATGCACAGGCCTCCATTTCCTTTTTCGAACTAATTGGAAGGCAACCCATCCACATCGAGAGGCCTGGTCCCTGCCTGCGCGCCGCTTCCCGAAGTGCCGCGCCAGCACGGTATGCAGCTGCCGCACCTGCCGAAGGTCGAAGCGGAGATCGAAGTTCTCGCTGCCCGAGCGGATGGGCCAAGAACGGTCCAATAAATTTCTAGATTTACCACTCCTCGGTGGCGAAATCTGCGAAGCCCTACGAAAAGTGAATAACTTTTGGTGGTTTAATACGGAAAGCCTAGTGGTTGGCAAAAAGTTAAAAAAAGTCCTAGCATCCCGTGGCAAAATGCCAAAGACAAAATAGTCTTTCCGAAAAGTATCAAGTCCAGGAACTTTGGAAGTGAGAGACGTTGTAGTAGGGGACTGTTTGCAACAAACATGGATGGGAGTGGGGGGGTGGGGGGCGGGGCAAGACCCTTTTTGGTCTTTCCAAAGATTAACAACAGGGAATAACAGGGAATTGAAAAAAAGGGAACCGTTGGCAAGTCCAAACTAATTTTCATGTGTGTGTGTGGGTTGTCACAACTGTGGACCCTCCAGTTTTTGACACGTCTGTGTCAATTTACGTGGATCTGACTTCTTGATTTTGACAACAATGTCTAGCGATGTTTACGTATGTGCTGTTCCTTACCATGGAACTTCTATTTGACCTCTTGATCAAATGCGGAGCAACATGTCAAGCCCCATTCTGAGCCAAGGCAAAACAAACCATCGCCCAAGAGAACAGCCGGAGAATTTGGAGCCTTTGCCCTCGACACCTTCTCCGTTTCTGCCCGCCAGGGGAAAAGCTATGGGCTCCAATTAGGTTGAGATGTTCAGCAGACAGGGGGGGTGAAACCAAATTTGTGACCTGTAGCGAGTCATGGCTACAGCAAGGGAAACCACCGCCAGCTGGCATAAAGTGTTAGGATTGATTTTGACCAACCCCCCCCCCGTTCCACCAACCGAGGTTCCTCTACGAAGATATTTTTGGGTTCTGCAGGAGAGTACCCCTCCCCCCCCCCCCAACCGCCAAAGTTCACTAGGTCAGCGTCCCCAAGCTGCTGGTACATGTAGAAATCTGTTGAAACAGTCGGCAAAGGTTTTTTTGGCTTGGCAGAAATGTTGTTTTTCGGGGGCTTGATCGATCTTCCCGCCTCTTGGGCGTTGGGCCTTCCGAAGCCAGGGAAGGGTGAGGCGCCCTTCCTCGAAGATCGAGACAAATCCCGTGGCTTTCAGGGCGATAAGCGTGGGTGTGAGGCTGCCCCGTTTTTTGAGTGGTCTTAAAGGGAAACCGCAGGGGAAACAACCTTTTTGGCGGCCCCCAAACAAAAGCAATTGACATGAGTGTTTCTCAATCTGGCCCTCCCTTCTGGTCCTCCAAGCATATGATGAAAAACAGGGTTTCCTAGACTGGCTTCCTTGTGGCTTCCCTTTGCAACCAACAAGAAGCGGACGCCGAAAATAAGACACTCCCCCTGTGAGTCTTTCTGCAAATGGTGGAAAAGCGTCCTTCTGTCGGTATGCAAGCAGGAAACCAATCATTTATATAAGCGGACAACTGTTGTTTTCTTCTTTTTTGTATTCTGATCGTGCACCCTTTCTCAATGAGAAGCTTGAGCAAACCGAAAGAGGCCCTTCAATTGCCCATTTGGAGACAGCCCCTAGCCCTCAAAGGAGGTACACGGGGGCTGGCCACCGGATAACTTTCATGCCCAAAGCACGGAGAAGGGGCGTGAGGTTACAAGGCCTGCTGCCCTTTGATTAATAGCCGCCACTGTATAGCCCCCCCGTTTTGGAAGGAACGCCCAAAATCCCTTCATTCCCTTCAACCAAATGCGTCAAAAAGGCGAACAGAACCCGAATCCGAAACCCGTTGGGGGTACAACCTATCGAACGACGGCCGCTGCACTGCCAGGCGGCTGTGCCTTGCGCACGGCCTTGGTGGCTCCAACCTGGCGAATTGCAGGGCGAGGCCCGCCTTCCACTTTGGGTGCAAAAGGGGCGGCCTGGAAAAGGGAAGCGATACTACCAGCACACCCCAACTGTTTTTTCATGTGTTTTTTCCATGGACATGTTGGACAGTACTTGGAACTTTGGGACATGGGAAAGAGCAGTTGTTGAAGGGGGGGGGGTGCTGGTAGGCTAGACGTATCCTTCTTAGATTCTTGCTCCTTTGGGCAAATTCAAAGCACAGGGCGCTCGTTGTAACCGAAGCCTTCGGATCTCCGCCCGTGCGTGCTAGCCGCAGCTCTATGAACTGACGTTTGAGGCTTGCTGTCAAACAACCGACACCCAAGAAAAACCTCGCTCTCTCTCGCCCACCCAGCACTCCAACCTCTCAAATCCTTCACCACGAGTCTGCCCGTTCACCACTTGATCTACTGCGACCAGCCCATTCATGAGGCTGTTGCACTTGAGAAGGGAGCTGTCTATTTCTTTGGGCTGCCGTCCTGACCAAGGTTTACAACAACTCCATCACCCAGAGGCCCCTGAAATTTTCAATGGAAGACCCGTTTTCTTTCCACTAGACACCCCGTTTTGGTGGTTGCGGTGAGCTTCGCACGCATCCGCGAGCCAGCCCGCCGAGTGGGGATGTCAAACTGGCCATGGGCCTCGCCCACCTGGATGCCGTGCGACATGCCGGAGCGCCTCGCAAAATGCCATGCCGGAGCGCCGAGCTGCTGCGACATGCCGACGTTTTCCCTCGCGCACGCTACAAAAATCTACCCCTGAGACGGCTGTTTCCCCTCCGAAGCAACCTGTTCTGCGAATTAGGTCAGCTCCGTTGCCCAAAGGACCTGGAACTGCAACGTTTACCTTTTGACTAAATATGGACCAAAATCGGAAAACCAAAAGGACAAAAGGTCAGCTTTGAACAACTGACAACATGGTGAACTGGTTTTACACACAGACCGGTGAGCTTTGCGTCAAAATGGCAAAGCAGCCCTTTTTATGTTGAAGACACCAAGGACACCCACTCTGTAGGGGCAATGTAAAAGGCAATCCAACATAAGCACACCAAAAAGGCTTGGATTCCTTTTTGTTGAGTACTCTTGAAAAGTAGCACCCTCAGAAAAAGACACACACACACACACACAAGACGCACAGACACACAGACACACAAACCCCACTCCGAAGCTTCACCCTTACTAGGGCACCACTACTTGGATAGCTAGTTTAGGCTACGACCCATGTTACAAGTCCCTCTGTAAAATCAACCTCAGCATTTGTGGGACACATCCCGAAGTTGAACTGTCAACAACTTCCTAACTGGCAAACGAACCACCGAAGTACAAATGAACCAAAGCCCTCCGTTGGTCCTGACGACCTTCTTGCTCTTCATGGCCTCAGCGATTCGCGGAGCGAACACCTGGAAACCTCAGGGAACCCCAGAAGCTTGCAAGGGGGAGGAACTTATCCTTCTTCCCACTAACCTGGCACCTGTGGGGGGGTCCCTGGTCGATCAACTCCCTCTTGGAGGGACCGCCTGCCAGGTGCCGTGTTAGCAGGAGAGAGGGTCATTGAAATGGAAAGCACCTAGTTCGCACAGTTCAAGGTTGCTCCGAAGATGGCAGGAGTAGGGCTTCCGCAACATACAACGGCTTCCCAAATTGCTAAGCACTATGGTAATTGTGGGCCGGCTCAGAGCAATCCAGTTACCCACATCCGACTCGTTTTCTCCAGCTCGTGGGGAAGTCTTCGCAAAGCCAGTTGCTGGCAGTGCGTAGCATCTTTCTATCTGTACATGGGACATGCGAGCGCTCGACATGGCGGGGCGCAAGAAGCCTTGCTGAACCTGTGGATAGCCAGGGCAAGTATAGCCAAACCCATGATCCAAGAAACAAACAACAATTTGTGGGCGGCAGCTCACATGGGTGTGGCTCAAAAACAAAGAGCTAGGGTAACGCAGGTTTTAGTCTTGGGTTCAATTTACCAAGGAGCCATTCTGGCACCTTTTTCTGAGCCACAGCCACATGGTCGGCAATAAGCATATCTTCCATTCGAAGCGCCTGTCCGATTCGGTTTTGACTGACGGAGGTTCAGTCCTCCCCCCACCAAACCTCACGCATCTCCTTGTAGGCGCAGGGGCGGCACAGGTCGAACCAGCAGCGGCTGCAGTGGCAGAACCCTTCCTGAGCCTCACAGGTTTGCTCCCAGCAACCACCACTCCCCGAAGCCCTTTTGGGGGGCAAACAAATTTACGAGTGGCGAAGCCGCTAAACAAAAGGGGAATGCGAGGGGTCTGACTCCACTGAGGAACTGGGGAACCACCAGAAAAGGGGATAATACTCCGATGATTAAACACACGGAACCCTCAACACATGACTTAACTCGGCTTTAACATGCCCCACAACCCCATTCCATTCATACTGAGCCATAGACACCCTGCAAAAAGCTTAACGTTGGCTGTTCGAAAGGGAGCAACAGGGACGCCATCCGTGTGGCAACGTATGAGGGCAGTGCAAAGGCCTCAGCCTCCTCATTCTCCTTCTCTCCGTCCAGCTCGCCCATGAGCTCCGTCTTGCCTGAGATCTCACGATACATGGACTGGAATTTTAATCAGGGGCCGGCTGTGTGGACACCTGTGCTCCTCCTAAAGCTCGAGCAAATTCTGAAGCGATCATGTAACAAGTAAAGGATCCAACCAAGATAGCCAGTTGCAACAAAATGTACCACCAAGGGGAGCCACTAAACGATCCTGACTGGCCCCTAGTGGCGGCTCCCCCCTTTGGCTCTGAATCTGTATGCCACCCTTCTACGTTTCTCCTGGAAGTGAGACTTGAGATATGTTAGAACCCGAGTCTTTTCGGGATGGCCTACAGCAACCCTTCCATTTGCTTATATTAGGTCCCCTGGAAAAAAATAAAGATATTTCCAGTAGTGATAGATTCCCTTTAAAACCAACAGCGGAAATAATAATAATAATAATAATATTTGGGTGGGATTCATGTCCACCAACCACTTTTGAGGTGGTTCCTTATTAAAATTCATGGCCACATAGTCGAGTACCCAAAGGAGGTGCCTTGTGAGGAACGGCCCAAGGGCCGTTTCAGCCTTTAGCCTTAAGCTTGGCGAGTTGACCTGAGCTGACCAACCAGAAAAAGCAAAAAACAAAAACAAAAAAACAAGAGCGCTACTTGTAAGTGCCAAGGCCTTCTTGCCAGGGGAGAGGGGGTGCTAGGGGGGGCATTTCTGTATGGTCCTACAATTGAGCTGGGTCAACCATTTACAGCCCCGATTCGCAAAAACCCTTGCCAAAAGACCGCCAGGGACTCCCTTTGAAAGTGCTCCGCCCAGAGATCAGTTTCGTAACCTGTGTTGCCTGGAAGATCGACCGCTACAGGGAAAATGACACTGTGAAGGTCAGGGGGGTCACCACTTCCCGTCCACCAGTTTCTGATAACAAAGAGCTGGACCAAGGTTCCAGTTTCGATTGTCCTCCCATGGCCTAATGTGGGAAAGACTACTTGATGGTTCACTGATTGCTCCGATGGTCAACTTGAGCTTGGGCCATGTATTCAAGTCTAAACTTCCATGTGGTCAAGCCCCCGAGAAAAAAAGAAAGGAAAACGTGCGGAGGTTCCAAGCATTAACTAGGCTAGAGAGGTTAGAATAGGGGTACTTTTTTACTCTTTTTTTTGGTAGTCTATTCTAGTAGGGGAATCCTCCCAACCAAGAAAGGGGTGAGAAAGGGCACCTAGCTGGGGGACCTAGTTAAAATTCAGAGCCCAGATCGCCAAGACTCAAGTGATACCTTCCCCATTCTTTCCAGGGATCCTTCTTTCTAGAAAACCTCCGGAGACCCAGGGAAAACAGTGATCCGTTTTCGAAAAGAACGATGGTTGGGAAGAATCAACTTGTAAATGGTGGTGTCCCTTTATTTTGGTGAGAAAAAAAAACATGTTTCAAATGGGCAAAATGGTGGTTTCCCTTGATTTTGGTGGATCAAACCCATGTTTCAAATGGTTGCAAAATGGAGATCTTTTGAGGAGCCCTGCCCAGAAAAACGAGCGCACTCCATTCAGCGCGACCGCGCGGCAGTGGTCGCACCGCACCCCGCCCGTGTAGATCTTGGCCCGCGGGCGCCGGTGCCGCACGGGCCTGGCCCCCAGGTCAAAAACTCGCACTCGGATGTTGAGGGGATTTTTCATTATTATTTTTTGGGGGGGGAACAAAAGGGCTCCCGTTTTTTTCTTTGCTGGTTGAGTTTAAAGGGGGAAACCCTGTACCCAACAAAAAGTAGCAAAAAAAAGTGCGTTGACTGGTCTGATTTCAATGCACTCCATTGGAGTATCCGTACCCTTGTTCCTTCCTTTTGGGGAATGTCAATCATACAGAGAGGGACAGCAACCAAGGTAAATTCAAGAAAAAGGCAGCGGAGTCTGGCAAGTGCACGTTTGCCCGGCCTTAGGTCTTATTGCCCTTCATAAGGCTTACTAAGCCTTGACTCTTGCTTTGTACATTTCGTTGGGGGCGGGGGGGAGGGGAAGAAAATAGAGAAAACTCAAAGGGCAAAAAAGCAAACATCCTCACATTAAGTGTTTGCTGGTTAAAACGGAGTTTCCTAAATTCATGTTGAAGCTTCCTCTGGCAATGGGAACAATCGTCAGCTGAGAAAGGCCTTTCAGGGCGAACAGGTCAAAAGGCAAAACACGAACGCTGGTTACAACTGAACTCCCATAAGGTGTTAACTACATGTTAACCGAACAAACAAATGGAAGCCCAAAAAATGGGTCGACGTGGAACATGTACTTGGTCCTCCAGTACAAAGGTGAGAATAAGGGTGTTAGTAGGGGAAGAACCCTCCCGCAAAAAAGTTGGGAAAAGGGCACTGCTGGGGGACCTAGTGAAGCTTCCAAAGGCTTGCTGCGGTTTGGATCTAACTCCGGCGAGGGGCATGGAGTGAAGGCACCGGGGGCAGAGGCACAAGCGGAAGCCCTCCACAGAGGTGAGCAAGCTCCTGCCACGCATGGGGTCGGCCGTGGGCCCCTTTGCTGGGCTCAGTGGTCGGCAAGACTCAGTGAGTCTTGCTGAGACTTTGACATATGGGAGGGGGGGGGGGGGATACGGGGGGGGGGAGGGGTGGTCCTCCCCTGTTTTCCTCTACCCTCAGGATCGCGACTGATTTTTGGGAGGGCCCGGGTTGAATTGTCGAAAACCCCAGTCCAAATTTTCGGATCCGTTGTGCGGGTTCAGGAGCCTCCGGAAAAAACAGGTTCTGGAGTTCCCCGGCCAGCTAGCCTTTGACTGCTGCGTGTTTAGGTGGCTCTCCGGGAGCTCCAACCGTTCTACTAATGCAAGCCCCCGCAAAAAGAAAGGCTTTGTGGTACGTATGTACGTATGTACGTATGCACGCATGTGGGTATGTATGCATGTGTGTATGTATGTACGTACGTACGTACGTACGTACGGATGGATGGATGGATCTGTGCGTATGTATATATGTATGTCTGTCTCTGTCTCTGTCTGTCTCTGTCTCTGTCTCTGTCTCTGTCTCTGTCTCTGTCTCTGTCTCTGTCTCTGTCTCTGTCTCTGTCTCTGTCTCTGTCTCTGTCTCTGTCTCTGTCTCTGTCTCTGTCTCTGTCTCTGTCTCTGTCTCTGTCTCTGTCTCTGTCTCTGGTACGCATGTATGCATGCATGCATGCATGTATGTATGGCTGTGTGTGTGTCTGTATGTATGTATGTATGTATGTATGTATGTATGTACGTACGTATGTGTGTATGTGTGTATCTGTGTATGTGTGTGCATGTGTGTATGTGCGTATGTGCGTATGTGTGTACGTGTGTACGTGCGTACGTGTGTGTATGTGTGTATGTGTGTGTGTATGTGACTGTGTGTATGTGTGTATCTGTGTATGTGCGTATGTGTGTGTGTATGTGTGTATGTGTGTATGTGTGTACGTGTGTACGTGTGTACGTGTGTATGTGTGTATCTGTGTGTGTGTGTGTGTGTATGTGTGTATGTGTGTATGTATGTACGTATGTACGCATGTGCGTACGTACGTGCGTATGTATGTATGTGTATGTTCTTTTTATATCTAGATGATAATTAGGTTTAATAGAAAACGCAACTGGTCAACCCGGACATCTTTGAAGCTCCGTCTCCTGCCGCCAGCCTCCGGCTCCGACTTCACCGTCGGCACCGCTGCCAAAAGCGGCGGCGCCGGTTCTGCAGGCTTGGGCTCGTCGGAGGGGGAGGGGGCCTCGTCGGCGGAGAAGACGGGCGGCAGGCCCTCTACCTTGCGACGCCGCTCCTCCAGTTTGGCCTGCATCTCCTGCGAACAACCCATGAAGCGTAGCTTTGTTCAAGCAAGGTGCCTACAATGCTAGGGTTTCTCCTCGTGCTGGGGCCTTTGGGGCTTAACCTGACGCCCGAAAAAGCAGAACGCAAAGGACACACAAACCTGACGCCCCGGCCGACCGTGCGATTCCGCACGCGTCTCCTCCCTGGCGGACCTGGGCACCGCAGGCACCCCCGGCGCCCGAGAGGAGGTGGTGCTCGTGAGGCTGAAGCGCGAGGAGGGCGCCGCCGTAGAGGCCACGGAGCCCCGGTCCTGGATACATCGGGAAAAGTCTGGGGCGCTGGTCTTTGTTGGGCCCTTAAAGGGGTTGGACACTGAACAAGAAAGGGTCTTGGGGCTTGGACAAATTAAAAATGGTCCTTAGGGCTTGGACACTTAAACATGGCTTCTTAGGGGTTGGATATCACCATCTTGAGGGCTCCCTTATTTAAGACAAGTCCCATATGCATATATGCATTGCTGTCCACAAGTGTTGTGCGATTCCGTGGATTTTGCGGCCAGACATGACCAGACCCAGAACATTGAAAATCAAACGTGGGCCCCAGGAGTCTCTTAAGTTTCTTCAGGGGCAACGTCTGGCCATGGTTCTTCAGGGCCCTTAGGGGTTGGACACCCAAAAAACCGTTCTTAGGGCTTGGACAAATTACAAGAAGGTTCTTCGGGCTATATACGTCATTCTAGGACTATTCTAGGGGGTGTTTCCTTTTCCATTCTTTTCAACCATCGTTCTTTTGAAAACCGATCGCCGTTTCCAACCTGGGTTTTTGAGGGTTTTCCTGAAAGGAAGGAACGTACCTCTAGACCCATGGTTCTTCAGGGCCCTTAAGGGGTGGACACTGAAAGACCGTTCTTAGGGCGTGGACACTTGGAAATGGTTCTTAGGGCTTTGACACCTAAAAGTGGTTCTTAGGAGTTGTGGGATGCTTATAAAAAGCCAAACTTAAATCATGATCCTAGGGGAAAATGGGTGTCGATGCGGTTGTGGATCTCTTGGATTTGGCGCGGCTTCAAAGAGAAACCGAATGGAAACTTATGTTTTCCTCTTTTTTGTTTTTTTTTGGGGGGGAGTTTCCTCAAAAAACAACAAACATCAACAAACCAAAAAACTGGGGTTGCTCAGTCTTTCCCCTGAGCAAAAGGGCAATCACCTATTGTAGGCACAAGGTCCGAAACAAATTCAACCCTGGAGCCAACCGAGTGTTGAGCTGATTGGAGTGTTGAGCTGATTGCCAAAACCATGGAAATGGACCGGGAACAAACACACACACACACACAAAAAAAACACATGTAGAGACTGAATAGGGGATCTGGACAAGCCATGGGCAATTTGGCAGCCAGCCAAATGGCTGCGATATGCTGCGATGTTCATCCCTGACCCGAAAAGGGTACCTGCCACGGAATCACGGCCAGGTTTGCCGGGATAGGGAAACCCGGCAAAACCCTAAGGAACCAATCTTGGGGAAAACCTCAGGGAAAACCCAACACGTAACACCTGTAGCCTCTGCTTGGTCCCCATGGTCCACAGTCCTCCTCCATCTCTCCGCCGAAGGCCTTCACCGCCGCGTCCGTGGCCTCACAAAGCAAACAAAACAAACAAGAAAACAAGAGAAAGAACGCAACCTGGGGTTTGGGAATGAACCCAAGGCTCCCCTAACATGACCTAGGGCATGACCCCCGAGGTTTGGGAATGAACCCAAGGCTACTTAAAGGAACCACAAGAACAGGTTTATAGGGGTCATCCCCTCATTCCCTGCTGAGAACCAGCAAGACAAGCCGTACTGCACATAGTACCTCAATTATCATCCAACAGACGCAATTAACACGACCAACACTTTGACCCAAAGCAAAGCACAGCCAAGAAACGCGCACACACACACACACAACACACAAATGAAAGCAAAGCAAACAAAAACGACACCGAGCCACGAACACGGACAAGAGATATGGACAGCATGGAAGGCATGGAAGGCGAACTCCCAACAAACCTTTTGAGGCCTTGCTGAGGCATGGGGATCCCTAAGGGACTTGCAGGGAAAAAAACAACAAAACAAAGCAAGTACACCAAGCAGAAGCACAGCACCGGCCAAAACGAACACAAACCACAAAAATACGGCGTCCAACCAACCAAACAAAGGCAATGAAACACAAACACACACACACACACACAAAGCCAGAGACACGACAACAAGCAACCACACAAATAACAAACATACACGGAAAATTAACGCTGAGGAAAATGTAGAGATGGAAGCACAAGTCCAACACACTTGCTGACAGGATTGGCAAACAAGTGCACACTTGTTGCTTGGCGCTCAACTGTTTCAAGCCCAAAAGACCAACAAAAATCAATAATGCAGGGGTTAAGACTTGCGCCAAGAACCTCAAAAACGAGTGAGTGTGACGGTTTTCTCATGTTGTTTCGCCAGGGTCCCGTTTACTGGCTGGAGTGAGCATAACTATAGTCCTACAGGAAGTAACCCCATTCAGGCGCCCAGTTTGCAGGCCCTAAGAACCATGAGCCCATTTCTTAAAACCGGGTCCCTGGATGCCGGGGGTGGCGAGTTGTCCATCTCTCGGGTAAGATTGACTGTGGCTCGTAGTGCCATGATGTAAGGATCAAAACGACAACGCCACGTTGGCCAACATAGAAACCACCAAGGCCCCCTGTTCACAGAAAAATGTTGACCACCCCCACTGCCCCCCACCCAACAGGTTCCATCCCGGTGCTCTGCTTGACCAGGGTCCCTTCACTTTCCAATTCGGGAGTGGAAACATAAGCTTTTGGCCCTTACACAAAAACAATGTTGTTGTTTTTTAATAAAACAAAAAATAAATAAAAATAAGCAACAAGCAACTGCCCCTTTTCCAGTGCCTTGAGGCGCTGCTGCATGGTGCTCTCTGAGGTGGGTCGGTTCGACGCCAATGCCGCCGCCCGCAGCTGCGCGGGGGGCGGAGGCACGGGCACCTGGCGAAGAAAAAACCCTCCGGCCGCGTCGCTTGCGTTGTATGATGCTTGCCGTTGCTTCTACGATTTGATAGTTGCATTCTTTGTTTTACTTTTTTATATAGTGGTTTTCAAAGAACATGGTGCTGGTTGGAATGTGACGGTTGCATTGTTGCATTTGTTTGCTTTTTGCTTAATGCTTTATGTGTCTGGTCTACATGTTGGTTGTTTGATGTGTGTCTTGCTTATGTGTTTGTTTGTAGCATTGCTAGCCGCTTTTTTTTGTTTTTGTTTTTTTGGTTGACAAGGGGTAACAAGCTTGGGGACCAGGGGCTAAATATGCATAACATTGTGTTTCTTGCGTGTGTTTCAGTTTGGGCGACTAACTCTTGTTGCTGTGGTGCGTTGATGTATCATGCTACTTCTTAAAAAGTGATCTTGAAGGGCCACTCTCTCCATGTTGCTTCGAACGGCAGATGAAGACCTGAAAGTATGCGATTTTCAGTTGCGCGTCAGAAACAACAAAAACACACACACTCTCTCTCTTCAATCCTTCCCGTGATCGGCAAGCCTGTGGTTGAAATTCGATCGGTGGCCCATGCTGGCTCGTTGGGTGCAGGGAAGCGAGCCGAATTGAGGGCTTCTCCATTTGGGCGCCAAACGTTTTCTGGGGTACTCGCGGTTGTTTTTTGGGGCAAGGGAACGCAAAAAGAACATCAATGCTCGGGAACATGTCCTGCCATACCCCTTTGACTTTGAGGCTTGTGGAAAACAGAAAACCTACTTATTGAGTGGATTGGCCAAGCAAAGTCCAAACTTGTTGCCACTAAAATGTTCTTCAAAAGAAGCAAAACCAAAAGCTCTGGGAGTAAGTACATATTTTTCGGTTCGAAGCATTGTATTCCGTGGCTACATCCAAGCATCGGTGTGTTTTTGTTCTTCCTTGTTTTTCTTTTTTCCCCGGAAAGTAAGTAGGCGGCCCAGGAAGATATTTTAACACAAGCAGGTCAACCAGGGCCATCTCTGGGTTTTGCCGAAACAACCCAGAAAAAACGAAATCCCTATGCAAGGCCCGTTGAAGTGACGCCCAATTTCCCCAGCGCTTTCTGGCGGCGACTTCTTCCGGGCCTCGAAGTCGAAGGACTGCCCCCGGCGCAGGTGCCGCGTGCACACCACCACCCCCGCCTCGCGGAGCGTGAGCGAGTCAAACCCCATGCGATTGGTGCGAGAGATGCAGGGAATGGGAAATGGAATGACTCCGAGATAAACCATTGGTTTCCTAAGGGAATCCCCAGGTTCATTCCAACTCATTCCCTCATTCCCTATGGTGGACATCAATCGGCACCCACTGAAACCTGATGTTCAAGGGTCCCCAATTAAAACTGCATCCACGCATCCACAAGATTAAATGGATGCCCGACAGGACAAATGTCCACTCAGCTGGCTGCCTAAGGAATCCAGGAAACTAGGAGAATCTGATCCTAGGGCACAAGTCAGCATCATAAATGCGACATGGGCTTGTAACCTTGCTCACCTTGCTTTTTTTCCCCTCCTCCTCATGGGAGTCAGAAGGAAACCGAAGCCCGTGGGATCCAAACAAATTGACACGGACATCACTGGACAGTGTCGGAGCCTTTTCGGGAAGAACCAAAAAGTGAGCCCGCCCACTTCACACCACCCAAGAAACCCTAGTTTCTGATTCGATTCCCGGGTAAATACCAACAAATCATGGCTTCACCCATGGTTTCAATGTGGTTCAGGATTTTCATCCATCCGCAGCATGGTGAGCAACAATCAGTTCGCATTCCCAACAAATGGGTACAGCTACCACACGCTTCGAGATAATGTCCCATGATGTCCCATGGAATTGGGTGCAAAATCCACCATTGGGCATCCACGTGCTAGCTGTTTGTTACCCATAAGCTGTAAACTAAGTAGTTGTGAAACAATTCAACCTCGTGGCCAACTCTGGAAAAACCTGCCACGAAGTTTCAAACTTAACGGTTGCCAACTCACTGGATAAGATAGGGTAGCCTCAACAAAAGGACATCACCAGTTGAGACAAAATCAAAGCTTAGTATAAGTGAAACCATGTGAAGCCACGGAAAGAATTTTATGGGTGGATAAGCGTACCCATTGATGGCTGAGCCTGCCTCTTACCTTCATCTATCCTGGTTTTGATTGCGGCTCAATTTGATTGTGGAGAAAAATGAACATACCCCACCTTTCCGGCTAGATACAAGGATACAAGAATGGGGGCATGTACACGGTTTTGGGTATGAATGCGTGGCCCATGCAGAAGCCCTGATCTTGGGGTATGTCTATCCGAGCAGCACCCGGAGCCCGTTGACTTTGGTACATTCATGCTCATAAGGCTTAAACAGGCCGAAAAACAAATGAATTGGGACATTGCCAATTGGGGGTTTGAGCGCAAAAGGTATTAAAGGGGTCCACCCAAACCAATGTCAAGGATATCCGCACCTATCTATGGTTGGGGCTGCCCGGCTGCCCCTATCTTTCATCTCAAGGCTTTAATTGTGGCTCATTTGGGGTATGCCTTGGTAGAACCTTCTTGGTGACTCCGATTAGGGTGATGCCACGGAAGCTGGGAGTTGCACCCAAATCATTTCTTAATATAGTTCCTAGACAGTTGCCCCTGGTTTTCCTTTGATCTTCAAAGGGGAATTCATTGTGACCCCAGACTGCGTCTTATTGGAAGTTGTACCATGTTGTGTCTCAAAACAAGTTACCCCTCAAAAGGTCAGCTTTCTTTCGGTTTCCATTGAAACCAAACCCTAAACCAGAGACGACTCTTGGCCCAGGTGCTCAGAAACGTTGAAGCCCTAAGCCCGAAAAGCAAACACACATTGAGGTCCTAAATGGTCCTAAATCAGGTTTCCGGCCAAATCAGGCTTGGTCTACTTTAGGGCCTAGCTGGACCTAGCAGTCTGTCTCCAACCCTGTCTTTCTAGGCAACCCCCCAAAAGGTTGGTTTTCTTTCGGTGTCCCTTTAAACCAGCCCCCCAAAATGGGTCCCCCAGGCCCCAGTCCGTCTCCAACCCCCCGCCGCGCGATGGATGCCCGGCCTCCGGCCCCGAAGAATGGGCCCCTAAGAGACACCCTTCAAACCAGCCCCCGTCACTTGATGGATGCCTCGCCCGGCCTTGGTGAGCAGCTTCACGCGGAAGTCCTTGCCCTCCTTCCCCTTGGGCCGCAGCGCCCACTCGATGCCCGGCTTCACCTCCGCCACGATGAGGGGCTTCTCCTGGAGACCCGTGTTCCCGGGTCAAAAGGCCGACGGCTGAGTGATGGTTTGTTCACCTTTAGAGTAAACTTAACGGCATGGGCTTCTCCTAGAGACCCGTGTTCCCGGGTCAAAAGGCCGACGGCTAAGTGATGGTTTGTTCACCTTTAGAGTAAACTTAACGGCATGGGCTTCTCCTAGAGACCCGTGTTCCCGGGTCAAAAGGCCGACGGCTTAGTGACTGTTTGTCAGGCTTTCCGTCGGTTGCTCCAAGCTCCGAGCAAAAGGCCCCGACGGCTTCATGACAGTTGGTCAACCTTTAGGGTAAATCTGATGGTTTTCCGCTTTCTGGCTGTTACCTCGAAGAGGTTGCTCCAAAAAAGGCCGCTGGTTTGGTGATGACCCGTTTTCCAGTCTGTTGCCCCAAGCCCCGAGCAAAAGGCCCCCGCGGTTTAGTGACGGCTTCTTGGTTTTCCGTTTTCTGGCTGTTACCTTGAAGCGGTTGCTCCAAAAAAGGCCCCGACGGTTTGGTGATGACCCGGTTTTCCGTCGGTTGCCCCAAGCCCCGAGCAAAAAGCCCCGACGGTTTAGTGACACTTTTCGTGGTTTTCCCTTTTCCGGGTTGCCTCGAAGAGGTTGCACCACAAAAGGCCCCGCCGGTTTGGTGATGTGTTTTGTTGTTCTCAACCTGGGTAAAGTTGCTGGCTCGCAGAAACCGGGAGATCAAGATCAAGAACGGATTGCTTAAAACATTTACGGGAGGTTTAGGGTTTAGGGGTTTAGGGGGTATCCACAAGAACGGATTGCTTAAAACATCTAACATGGAAACGGAAGGAACCCTTTGAAAAAAACAAACTGGCGAGGATATGGGGAAGCGGGGATGGGCAAAGGTAACCATGTCTGAATGACAAATATGTCCGTCCCTGCTGCCCCGGTATACCTGCTAATTTATTTGTCTGAACCCCTGTTCACAGAAAGTTGTCTTCCTGGGCCCGCCCCTAGTTTTGGTGGATGGCAAGGTGCCATAACACTGCAAGGGGCCATCGACTTGACCAGGCTCCCTATACTTCCCCTTTTGGGCGAGGTAAAAGCATCCACCTTCAGCTGGCGATTTTGAACTGCGGCCAAAACCCCCAGTAGTACCTTGCGGGGAAGGAGGGACAATACGTCCAACCTGTAGGGGAAATTGAACCACGCATGATCTTTAGGGGACTGAACCACTTTCGACAAAGCCGGGGCCTTGCCGGCCTTTTTGGGTCCCCCTGGCGCCTGGCCGTAGAACCATTGCATCATGGGCTTCAGCAAGGGCAGATCCGCAAAGGGCGAGACCTCCACTTTGGGACGGTGCAGCTCCACCCGCAAAGCCACCTCTCGGGAAGGCATTGCACAGGGAGAAGTGAATTCGGTGTTGTCATACGGGTTGCTTGCCAGGCTATGGCTGGTCAAGAATGAAAGCCTGAATCCTCGACCCCGACCAGATGGATAGAGAGAGGGAGAGAAAAAAAGAAAAAGAGGAGGAAAGTCTCCCCAAGTCCCGCGAGGAGAGGTTTTAAAGAAGCAGAATTTGGTGTCTTGGAAGAACTCCTTGGAACCTGCCTGAGGCCAGATTGCAAATTCACAGGCCTCCTCTAAACCATCCTCTAAAGTGACATAGAACTGGACCCCCTCTCCCGTCCCGCCAACAACGAGCAACTTCGCGCGAATAGCTGACTAACCCACTCTTGACAGCTATTACCCCTGGCCCAAGTTCAACTTGTTGCAGCTTGGGGAGATAAAACCATCCGTTTCTTACACAAATATGTCGGTTTCTCAGATCCGAATCCCAATCAGGTTGGGCTTGACCAGCTTCCCTTTTGTTGCAGCTGGGGACAAATCCAACGATTGTGTTTCTCAGGCTTGACCAGGTTTATTTTTTGGCAGCCTGGGAAAATCCAACGAGAACCCGACCCAAAATGGACTCAAGTTTTCCTTCGCAGCCCCCCCCCCCAAAAAAAAAAAAAAACGAAGAAGAAAGAACAACAAACAACAAGAAACAACAAAAAACAAAAAAACAAACCCAAAAACAACAGAATCGAATCTCAAGCGGCGCAAACATCTCTCTTTCTCCATTGGCCTTGGTGCGGTTCCGTACCAGCATGGAGCCCTCCTCGTTGATGACCCAAATCCAGGGCCAAGGCTCCGGCAGGCCCCTGCTCCGCATGGCGTCCAGGTGCACCTGACCCGACGAGATCGCCGTCGCCGGTGGCGCTTCCGAGGTCATGGGTCATGGGTCAGTCCCCAAAACGCGGATTCCAGGTGGGTCCCTAACCTCATCACCCAAAACCCCTTGATGATTCGATGGTGCTATGTTGGTCTCTTCTTCTTCTTATTTTTTTTTGCGGGGGAGAACCAGCAAGTCGGCCAAAGTTCGGCCAAAGTGCCGCCAAGAAGTTGGGAGGTCGTATGGCCGTGGGACAATTGGCTTGTCTGTTCCCCCGGATTCTCTGGGAAAGTGTTGGGAACCGCGAGTGTTCGCTCCAAAGTGTATGGTTGTCACCTCGCCCTCGTGAAACCTGGACCCACATCCTCTTGGGCACACAAATGCATAATATGTTCAGCTTGTGCTTCATGTTGGTCGAACGACCGTAGAACGTGTGCATATATATATATATATGTGTGTGTGTGTGTGCATCTATAAATGAATGTATATATATATATATATGCACATATTATGTACATATACATGAATGTATACTATATACATATATGTATACTACTGCATATGTTTGGAGAAGGCCCCCGGAAGCGACAGTCGGCCAATAAATTGGCCAGCACCTCGAAGCGGCGCCAGCTAAGTTGGCACCCACCGCTGGCGCGCTTCATGCTCTTTCGCACCTGGCTAGCCCTCCAAGGGTTGGTTTGGAGCCCGGTTGCTTGAGTTTCTGCCTAGAGGGACTAATCTCCTTCCGAAGTGTGCTCTTTGGCTTGGGCAAAAAAGTCCCAATTTGCTTGCCGCTTGGTTTCAAGATAGTCTACAAAGGCAAGCCGAGGTGTCTGGTTGGGGCCTGGCCGCGATTGGCCGGATGTGAATTCAGTGGGTAACTCCCTCCACAACGCTTGGTGGTTGCAGAAAGCCGTGTAAATGATGTCCACAAAAGGAAGACCAAACTAAACTTCATAACCATCTGATCAAAATCTTTGGGGCACCGGTGACTGGGACCCCTCCTTTCTCAGAAAGTGATGCCAACCTTGAGGCAACTCCGAACTCCAGTGCTTCTTTTGAACACAGCCTTTTGGGTATCCCCATCAGGGCCCAGAACCTGTTGCAACCTTCCGGAACCTAGTCCAGCCAGTCACAGATCTCTTGATTCTACGCAACCCCTACAAGCTTTCGAAACAAAACGCACATCCAGAACGCTGAAACCAGATCCGGCAAATGCTCCACGGAACCTTGGGAACTTTTTAGATCCTTCCGGGACGTACACCCTATCCGATGTCGCCGCGAACACCTCCCAGTGCCCGGGATCCAAACTCACTTTGGAGCTGCTCCAAGTCACTCCCCTTTCAGCTGACAGGGAAAAGCCCAAAAAGGATACCCAGGCAAACCGATAAAAGCACACCCCTCAAGAGAAACCCCGAGAATGTCGCAGGATAACACTCATAGTCAGCCATGGCCATGGTTCTCTGAATAGCCCGCTACTTAAAGGGGTAGGGTATCCTCGCAAGTGGTTCGTTAGCCTGGTTATAGCCTGCTGAACGGTGACTTATAACCTCACTAAGTACCCTGTCCCTTTAAGTATGTTGGTGTATCATACCCGGCTGGAGGGTGCATGACCATCAGTCCCAAGCCTGTTTCACTGCTCGCCTCCCAGGGCCGAATTGCATTCATTGCGGGGTAACCTCCTCGCTCGAAACTTGAAACCCAGGGACTCTGCCCCAGCCAAACCTCGGGGGAAAGAGTTCGGGTGTTGTTGATTCAAAAGGACATGTGTCTTGTTCGAAAAGAACATACTGAGCCCCATACGCGGCAAAAAGCTGGCGCTCATTGGCTTCGCGCCTTGCCGGCAAAGCAGGGGAAGGAGCACACGCCCTTCTCACGGGCTAGAACCTGAGAAGCGAACACTCACAAAGGAACTGGGTGAACTCAGTTGCCTTTTGGGGCCATGACGAAATATGGACCGAAATCGGAGAACCAAAAGGTCAAAAGGTCAGCTTTGAACAACTGATGGAATCAGAGATGGTTCTGCTTTTGCGACCTTGGCCCAACGGAAACTATGGGAAATGAGGACTAAACGGGCCCAACAGAACTTGGATGCAGACCAGACCCCATTTTCATGAATGGCAAAGAGGAGGTGGAATGCTCCAGTCTGAGCGCAGGTGTGCAGCAGACGCAGACGCCATCAGCTCCAACAGTAATGGAACGCCCCAATTAAGCAACCCCAGTTTATGGGGGTCCCTGAATATCTGGGTATGGTGGGGACATCATCCCTGTCGGAGGGGCCCCCAACCCCCTATGAATCAACCGGAGTTGGTCCATGGGGGGGTTCCAATCTACTGATCTGCTTGCGGCCCATGGGAAAACCCACATGAGCGAGAGCGAGAGCGAGAGGATCCAATTCCGTGGGTGAACGCGGAACTAGTTCTTATTGAATCATCACCTGGGGCAAGCTCACTTTAATCTGTGCCAAAAGGTGATGATTGAAACCAAAAGCAAAAACATGGGGAACCCTGAAACGGCACGGGGAAGTACGTGATTTATTTTTTTGGGGGGGTTCCAACGAAATTCCATCCAACATCCTCAGAACACCCTGCAGTCTCCTGCGAGGCATAGCTGAAGGGCCCAGGCCACTTGCAACGGACCGGCGAAACGGCGCAAATTGCAAGAGCTGCGCATCCCAAGAGCTGCGCCCAAAACGAGAGATCGACCTTTGGTTTCATAAAGAGGCCTTTGGGTTCTGATTTCCTTTGGCCTTTGACTTCCCAGCTCCTCCAGTAGACGCCTTAGAATCATTCAGGGTACCCTTTGTCTCTAGTAGTTAAAAAAAGGTGAGAAATGGTGGCACCAAGTGCTGGGGGGACCTCCTTTCCTACCCACCACCCAAGGCCCGCCCGCCACGTCCGTCCGCGGCCGAGCGGCCGCCCCCTCCGCGTCCTCCGCTTGGCCCAGCCAGCCCAAAGGGTCGGAGGGGCGCCAGCTCAGCGCCGCGTCGAGGAGGCAGAGCAGGGCCACGGCCACCGAGCGGAACCTGAGACGTCGAACCCCACGGCGGATATGTTTTTTTGGGGGTTGCCCCACCGGTGACCCCTCCAGGTCCGTTTTTTGGGGGTTGCCGGTGACCCCTCCTGGTCCCCCACCCTTCTCCCCACCCTTCTCCCACCTTCTCCCCGGCAAAACAAGCACAAATGGCAGGTTCCCTTTTTATAGTGGAGAACCCGCAAGGGGTCCTTCGTGCTGAAGAGGAGCGCACTCATATGGCTCTGAACCAGCATATGAGCCCTGAACTCCGCCCAAGCCACAGGTCACCCTCCAGTTTTCTATCCTCAAGCGCTTATTTTACACAAGATGCGAACACCTATTGGCAGCGTGGCTTCTCTTAAGGAGGGCAACGTGCAACTCCAAGCTAAGAGTTTGGGCTATCCAATGGGACCGAGTGCACGCGTGGGCCCTTTGCCTTCCCCGGCAGTGAGCAACCAGTCGGGTGGAAAACCAAGGGCTTCATACTTTGTTGGTTCACATGTGGGTTCAAACCCCCTGAAAGCAGAACAGGGAAATCAGCTAAGGTCAAGTAACAAAGTCGAGCAATGTACCTCGCATGGCGTGGAGGGCCACGATGAAAGGCACAAACAATCTGGGTTTGAAAGGCTGACCTTTTGACAAGCATGCTTCCCTTTCCTTGCATGACAAGTTGCAAGCACAGAATCATCTAAGGTAAGGCTGCCAAAACTGAGTGCCTGCATGAACTATCCTGCATGTGCCGCAAAGTCGGGAACTTGAAATGGGGTTGCCACCAAATAAGGAACAGCCCCAACATGTTGCTTGCTTGCTTGCTCGGGTGATGGGTTGGTTGTGTGTCTGTCTTCTGTTGGTTGGTTTCTCTTTCAAACCAGAGGGCAGGGGTACCCCAAAAGTCACAAATCCAAGTTGCTCTGTGACCCTGATAAGACGAGGGGGCCTTTTTGAGGGTTGCGAGTGGGGTTCCCCCCAATTCCATTTTCCCAGTCTTCCCTAAAGGGAAAGTGGAACCATGCATGGAGATCTCCAGAAACTCACCCCCAATTTCCTTGTTTTCAGGGACCAAGGTGGGGATGGCTTGACCTTCCCTTCCAGTTGCTTAAGTTCCCAGGCAAATATATATATATATATATATATGTTCCCGTCGCCCGTCGCCCCCAGCCCCCCCCCCCCCCCCAAATGGTATGGGTCCATCCAGGGGGGGGGGGACGCTGGCCCCCCCCCCACCCCCACAGGGGGGGGGGCTTGTGGGGCGGCTTGCTCCAGTGTGCGCGCGACATTGCAGGCGCGTTTGCGGCGCTGTTCGTGTGTTGCGCTGCAATGCGATTTGCTCATTTTGCAGCACGCGACAAGTTGCAGCGCTGTCGCAATTGACACTGCGCGATGCCACAACGCAGTTTGTGGTTTGCAGCGCCGCAACCAAGTGCTAACCAAGTGCGCTGCAACGCGCCAGTGGCAAACGCACTTTGCTTGCTACCTATTATAGACCCCAGCGGGCGGTGTGGGAACCATGGTCGCGGAAACCTTTGCGGTCACACTGTGCTACCATTCTCCCCAACCCCCATTCCCACAGGGGGGCGGGGGGGGGGGGTGAGAACCATGGCCCCCGCCCACCCATCCCACAGGGGGGCGGGGGGCTTGTAGGGTCACACTGTGCTACCTTCTTGACTGAGCATGACCATTGGGGGGGGGTGGGGGGGGGGGGCCAAGGAAGCCTGGAACATATATATACAGCATATATTTCCAGTAGTGAAATCGATTCCATTTAAAACCAACAAGGGAAAAGCAAACAAAAACAAAAGTCTTCTTAACTAAATGGAAGTTTCTTCGAAAAGACCGAAGTATCCTTTGAAGACCTTGCTGTGCGAAGAACTCCTGCTCCTGATCTGGCTGGGTCTTCCATCGCTTCTGCTCCTGAGGAAAGTTGGGGCGATTTCAAGGGTCTTGATGGACACATGGCTTTAACAGCCTTCCAGTCATAAACAGCCCCTTTTAGAACCGCTTCAACAGCATGGTTTAACAACATTCAAGCAGACGTTTGAACCGCCTTCCAGTTGGTACACCTATGTGTTTGCTTCTTCTTCCAGCTTTTAGCGGCCCAAATCTATCCTTCGAGGGGTCCTCGTTGTGCCCAATGACATCCTTTAGGATTCTAAGCAGAGCGGGGCCCCGGAGCCGGATGCTGAAACCTGCGAGAGATGCAGGGCATGAGAAATGGAATGACCCTTATGCACATAGGTGTCCTTCCAGGGGAAGTAGATGGGTTTCCCTGGTAGATGCTTAAAGCACCAGGTAAAACAGGAATCGCCATCTAATTGTTCGACCAAAACAACCAAAAAGGACACCTATGCCTATACACCATCCAACTATATCCAACTGGTGGTTTCCTTTAAGGGAATCTCTGGGATTCCCACATTCCTTACTGATCACCAGCGATCAAACTGATTTTGCAACCAGCCAGTGTCCTCTTCGTCAATCTCGTCCAGCTCCGCTGACGCCAAGGATGGCCGCAGCAGGCGTGTTGCTTGCAACGCCTGCGGCGCCTCGTCTACTTCGTCGAAGGCGTGGTGCCGCGCTAAGGAGGAGACGGCCAGTCTCAATGAGTACCTAAAAGCGGGTAATAGCATGGACTCCCCTCCCTCCCCAAAAAATAATGAAAAAAAATACTTGGGCCGAAACGGGACCTGCCCTCGGGGTAACATGGCCCAACCCTGATCCATATTTGGTCACCTCAAAATATATGACATTTGCTGAGATCCCCTAGAGTGTGATTCCTTCGCCGGTCTCAACCATGATTATTTCCATCTATCCAGATTTTGATGCATCATTTCTATCGTCCCTATTCCAAATCGTGTTCCTTTTCTTTCTTTCTTTTCGGGGGGAGGGGGCTCAAACCCCCCCCCCAACCAAGAAAAAACAACCGGGCCCGAGCGGGTCCGAAACCGCGCGGGTCCCAAACGCATCGCTCCGCCTGGCGCCGTCCTGGAGGTTGCCCGTGGGCATCTGCTTGAGCTGAAGGAACTGAGTCACCAAATAGGCCAGCGCCGCGCAGATGCCCTGCTTGCTGCGCACCTCAGGCTCTCGCGTTCGTTCGCTCGTTCGCTCCGACAGCCGAGCCGATGGCTCGAGCCGACGGTGTCTTTTGGGCACACGGAAAACAATTAGACATGGCACCGAGGAAACGTACGCCAAAGCGGAAGTCATTGGAACTCATGGTTCCCTCTGAGAAAAACATGTGTAGACATGAATCCCCCAAAAGCGGAACTGAACTGGAAGCCAAAAAGGCAAAACAAAGCACAACAACACAAGTTGCCGAGGACAGTAAAGGCACGGTGCCCCACTGGGGATTAAAGAGCCGCTCGTAGGCCTCGCTGCTGCCAGGCACCGTCATACCAGCGATCCCGCCTTGCGCCTCCTTCAGCTTCCCCTTCAAAGGCTTGGCCTGGAGTTGGGTGCTTCTCATCTTTAGGAACCCCTGAAACGGCTTGCATCCTCAAGTGGGAGGCACGCAGATGCGGTTTCCCATGGACAGGTTGATGCTTCAGATTTCGTGCCCCCAATCAACGGATGACAAACTCGGTACCAACTTGTTTTCGGTTTTGTCTATTTTAGCAGGGGTTTTCGGTTTTGTCTATTTTAGCAGGGGAACCCTCCCAACCAAAAAAGGGGTGAGAAAGGGCACCTAGCTGGGGGACCTAGTGGGCGTTTCCCACAATTATGGACGCCTGAAACGGCCAAAGTTTCAAAGGCATCCAAAACAAAGTCCGCCAATTTGAGAACTTCCAGTCAGCATCCGCTCGGTTTCCCTGGCAAAGGGGGTCCGCAATTTTGGGAAACCTCCGGTCAGTTGGGCTGTGCTGCTCCATTTGCTGGGTTGCTCAGGGGCAAAAGGCCAACGGAACGCCCCTCCAAAAAACCAAGCCTGAAACCAGCACAGGGCTCCCCTTTAATTGAAAGGAACATGGTCTTCCAGGAACCCCTTTGCAAGTTCTGTGCTTGTGTTTTCGGAGGGTATCCCCTGCAGGCATTTAAATTGAGAACCATCGGTGAAATCTATGCGGTCTATGGGGCTTTTGGATTCAAGTCGTCAAAGTCACCGCGGAGACGTCCGAGGTTACCGGGGAAACGCCCATACCAAGGGTACGGGCTAAGATACGGGACTTAAAAAAGTTAACTTATATGCGCAAGATGTTAGTTGCTGACTTTTGGCAGCTCTTCAAAACAGTCATAATGGCCCAGCCGTCCTAACTCGCCATTTGCATGAACCTTTGACACACTCTCTTGCTGAGCGCTGGCTTTCCACGAGCCGATGCACCGGCAAATGAAATCTAGGCCAACCAGCACCCAAGAATTGGTCTTCCCGGGGGGGACTGGTGGCCTGTGGTGTGTGGTGCTATTTGAAGCCATGGTTCAAAGACCCCATGTTTCAGCAACCTCCTTTGCCTCCATTTCAGTGGTTACCACTACCAGAATCCACCAGGGTCTGGTTGTACTCCCCCCCCCCCCCACCCCTTTTTTGTGTACCAGTTTGAGTGGTATATTTAACAATATTTGCAACCAACCCCGTCCCAACCCCGTCCCAACGCCCACCCCCCTCGTTCTTTTTGGCACCAATACCCGTTGTTTCACTCCCTCGGGCCTTGCTTTGCTTCGGCACGGGCACA
This sequence comes from Effrenium voratum, assembly GCA_963377175.1. Lineage (NCBI taxonomy): Eukaryota > Dinophyceae > Suessiales > Symbiodiniaceae > Effrenium > Effrenium voratum. Next base: position 1,125,485 of record CAUJNA010001668.1, on the reverse strand, counting down.
AAGTTCCGGAGCTTGTTCAAATGCTTGCGGTACTCCTTCTCCGTCGCCTTCTTCTCCGCCGGCAGCTTCTTCGCCCCCTGGTTCCCAGGTCATGACCCACTTTGCCACATGACGCACATAGCCACAAGTGGAGCAAACCCAGCGGGTTGTAGCCCGCATGGCTCACAACTTCACTTGGCCGAACGCAAACAAACTGTGCTGCATTCTCCATGCTGAAAGCTCGTGATTGGAATGAGTTGCCACCTAACTACACACCCCAAGTGAAGAGGTGCTTTTGTTTATTCGAATCTATGGCGCCTACATTCGCCGGTGGACAAATCGCAACCGCTGCCCGTCCTCCCGGCTGAGGCAAAGGGCGGACAAGGGGAAGCTGTGCGCGCGGCGCTCCTCTTTTGCCAGGCACCTCATGGATTCAACTGCTGCCCTTGTCAACATGGGCGCGCCTTTCTTGTGTTGGTACCTTTGTTTTGGATCGGTTTTGCGGGAAAGACCAAAAAGAAAGCCGAAATTTTGCGGGGTCACCTCTAAAAAGGACAGACCCTGGTGTAGTGGATGTCCCCCTAGCTTCCTTCGCAATAGGGAATTCTCGGGGTCCTTATTTCGGGAAACGGGGTCCTTATTTCGGGAAACGAGGGGAAGGGGAGCGTTTCGTGACACCTGGCACCCTCACAGTGCCAATTCCAACAAAATGACGCAACCCCAAGAAGGGTACCAACTTAACTTACCAAGTCCACGACCCTGTGTGCTATGGGGGGGGGGGCATTTGCGCGCCCAAATAGCTCGTAGGTCGCACCTGCTTCTCCCGGGGTGAGGCACGCCCAAACCAACCCCTCGGGCAGGGGAAGCTTCGGCCTGGCAGTCCTTTCGTGAGCCGTGTGGGGCAATTCTGCAACTGGGGAACCCCCAACCTCAAACAAAAACAAAAATGCCTCCCGTGCCCTCCAAAAAGCCGACACCCGAAGTTGGTGAGGCTTGGATCGACACCCTTTGTTGGGTGAACCTAAAGGGAACCCAAAGAGAAAACCGCCCCATTTTGGGGGGGGCCAAACCCCCTGTTGTCACATTGTGCCCAAAGCGCCATTGAGTGTTGCAAGTGATTGCGTCACGCCTGCCGGCTAACTTCCACAACTATGGGGCATTGCGTGCGTGCTACGCAGCACCCTATCTTAACACACACTTTGCCTGGCAGGCAACCTGCTCATTCATCCACCCCAAGAACAAAGCCCGCCAGGTCCTACTGTGGTTAAACTCAATCCGTTCGCACCACTTTGAAACCGTGGTTGAAACCATTGTTGGTTGGTATATACAGGGGCATCGAATCATCCCGTTGGGTTGCTAAACGGTGGCGCGAAATGGATTTCGTAACCACCCACAGTACCCACACTTCCTGAGCGGATTGGCCAACACAAAGTCCAACTCGTCTTTTTTCCACCAAAATTGTCTTCCCAAAAAGTTCAAAGTCCAGAAAGTCGGGAGGTAAGTACCTTACCCTCCCACCAGCTAACATGGAAGTGCACAGACCCCTGTAGAAAGACTACTTTTGGAAGGGCCTTTGTGCACTTCCACGTCAGTTGGGAGGGTACCACGCCCACTCTGCAACTCATCTCTCGCCGTTTTCGTCCGTTCGTTCGTTCTCCACGGCGCCACTCCACCGCTTCCAGCATCTGCCGCGCCGCCGAGAGCGGCTCCAGCGAGATGGGGCAGCTCTGCGGTGCGTGGCCTTGCGGACCGAGAGCTTGGAGCTTGGGGCCGAGAGCGAGCAAAACGGTCTGGCTGGTACCAGCCAAAAATACCTGGCACCAAAATGCACCAAAAGGAGCACCAAAAGGAAGGGACACCTGCTGAGTGATTGGTTCCCTTTCAAACCAACAGGGAAAATGTTAACCATAAACAAGCAGCAAGTAAATGGAGGTTTGACGGATGGGGATAACATGGGGCAGGGAGTACTGGGTCCCAGTGGTTCCCCAAAAACGCATGGCACATGGCACCAAAAGGAGACTGCACCAAAAGGAAAATAAACCTTCCGGCGGATTGAAGGGGTTCGGTTGCCCCTGTCATTCAGTGGCCAAGGAAACCATAACAAAACCATGGCAAAACTATGCAGCCAAGCAAAATGATTTCAAACTTCAAAGACACAAACCATGACAAAACTATGTGATCAACTACCCGCCCTCCCACTAACATGGCAGCTGACACACCCCCAAACAGGAAGATCATCTTCCAGGTACCCTCCCACAGATCCTATGTTTGTTGGAGAGAGGGTACTTCTTTCCATACCAAGGAAAAGCGCGCATGACTACTTCAGTCACAATTGGCTCTCCCGGCTTTCAAGCAACTTGACGCATCTGTCCTCCAAATCACCGGCCCCCAGGTGAGTGACCCAGCTCAAACTGTGCCAAGCTTTAGGGGGGTCCATAAAACCACAAGTGTTGACCCAAGGAGTTTCATCAAAATTGGGCCCTTGCCACAGAAATAACAGGTGATCATCTGTTGGCGCCACACCAAAAATGGTAAAACCAGCATGGTTTGAAGCTAAAGAATCCGGTCGATTCGGATCTCAACTTTTGGGGGGTACCCCAAAATGTCTTCGGTTCTCCACCCCGCTCTCACCACGGAGCAGAGTATCTGCAAAAAAGGCGACAACACCCTACCCTCTCCTTCCAGAACAGGCAGCTCCCCTGATGCTCCCTACTATAAAACGCCACAACAAATCTGGATACCTCCCTCCCGCTCCCTTCCTCCCTTCCTCCCTTCCTCCCTTCCTCCCTTCCTCCCCCTCCTCCTCCTCCTCCTCCTCCTCTCCGAATCCGCTCCCTCTCGCGCTCGCTCCCGATCGCTCTCGAGCCAAGGGGCAGCTCCCCAGCGCTTCCGACTTAAAACGCCACCACATTTTTGGACACCTCCCTCCCCTCCCCAAGCTCGAGCTCCCACCGTGTCCGATCACTGTCCGATCGCTCGAGCGTGAGGCGCGCCAAGGGGCGCTTGACCTCCAGCAGCCGCAGCTCCACCGCCTGCTGCTCCGTGCGCTCGGAGAAGGCCTTGGCCGCCAGGGCCCCCGTGGCCGCCGAGGCGGCGCCCAGGGCCATGGAGCCCCCCGCGCCGCCTGGAACCCGGCAAGCGGGACGAGGGGAAGCACCCTCAAGAACCCTGGAACCCTACAGATGTTAGGGAACCCCCTGAGGAACCCCAAAAAGAATTCCAAAAAGAAGCCAAAAAGAACCCTACAGTAGAAGGAACTGCAGGGGAACTTTGGGGAACCCTGGCGCTCTCAACTACTCACCCCCCCCCCTTAGAGATGGCGGGCTACAAAAAAACATCAACTCATAGCAGGGCATGGAATGCACCCAGCGGATTTCTTGTAGAGTTCCCCAAGGAACTGGGCCAAATACGGTTTTATCCGGGTGCCCCTGCCGTATGCAAGCACATCACCCGTGTCCAATGGTCAGTGAATTCAGGCTGACGTCCGCACCCTTTTCTGGCTGAGACTGTCCCCTACCCCTTGCCTGACCGCCCAAGGGGGCCCAAACGAAGGGAAGACTTCCGCAGACAAAGTGGGGCAAGCTGGAAAACATGGCTAAGGGAAAGCATTTCCCTTTGTTTCCCCCCTTTGGGATTCCCAGTTTCCATGTTCCACCGGGCATTTTCAGGTTGGCTTGCCAGGTGAGCAAAATGCCAACCCCCCCCCCCCCCCCCCAACAAAGCTTGCGCGGTGTAGGGGGGGCCTTGAGTTTAAGAACTCCGATCTGGTTCTAATCCTCATGGCCGCCTCGCATTCAGAAAAGGGATAGTAACATCCTGTGACATCCTGGCTTCAGCAAGTATTAGATTGCCCGATTTCCAAACAACCGAGCTTGCAAGCAGCTGTCACGGACCAAGGACCCTCCGAAAAGAAATGGTCAGCTTAAGAAGCTTGAAGAAGAAAGAGCAGGAACGCTGCCCGATGCCTGTTGGAGGCGCCTCTTATGTCAAGAGGGAGGAAGTGGAGCAAGCTATTCCATGTTAGCCTGGAGCGTGACAAAAGTGGCCAACAAGGCAAAGGAATGACCAGACAGTGGCAAGTGGAGATCAAGAGACAACTAGCGAGCACAATCAAACTGTTTGCCCGGATTAAGCAGAACCTCACGTTGATTTTGATTGGGGGGTGTCCCCGTTTAGTGGGGTTTCAGACCACATTTGCGGGGGAGCACGCCGTTTTTCATAGGACGGGCATAGATTAAATTTGGGAGTTTTTCAACATGGTGGACCTGTGAGTGGGTACTCAACAGAACTTTAAAGGGACGCCAAACGGAAACCAACCATTTTAGTGAATTCCAACTTTTAGAAACCCGCATATTTAGGGGGTACGGAATTTAGGAGAGATTGGGGGCCTATACGAAGGGCCCATACAATGCCGGATCGAAATTCATCATGTGGCAGGCCAACAAACATTGAGCCGAAGCCCCTCCGTTTTATCTTTCGTGGGGCTTCCCCAGTCCAAGTGACCCTGCCATTTTGGCCCAGAGCCCTTTTTCCATTGGGGCGGGGTATCTTTCTTTGGGCGGCCCGATTGACCCTTCCATTTTCTCCCATTTGCCCCCTTGTGTTCTTCTTTTTGGAGGTGGGGTCACTTGACAAACCCCAGCCCCAAAATCAGCTTCAGATCGGTTCCAGATCGAGGCTCTCGACTCGGCTCTGCCAAAAACGCGCCGAGGCGCCGAGTGTGGCGAGCAGCCGCGACAAGGAGCCCCCCACCAGGCTGGCCGATGCCACAACTCCGGCATCCGGGGCCACTTGCCACAAAGCCTCTCAGGTGGTTTCAGGGACCCGGTGGACATAATCTGCATGGTTCATCGTGGTTCTTTTTTTTTGGGATAGGTGAATTCACCACCCATTTTAGAACCTATTTTAGTGGGGATTGGGATGTTCTCTGGGGGTACGATTTGGGTTTTGACCCATGGCCACATAGATCTTCGGTCCATCTGAGGGAATTCCGCAGTCAAAGTCATACAAATGGCGGTATCTATAGGGTGTTGAGGGTGTTTTTTGTCAAATTCATACTGGCAGTGGGTGGAACCTAGGAGCAACAGGAGCAACAGGAGCAAGCCATAATTCAAATTCATCAAATTCAAACCGGCCCCAGGAGCAACCCAGCCTCTTCCATCATGGCCGGCTGCGTCAAGGGCAAGCACGCGCTATTAGGAGGCTTTGCTAAACTACGCCTGGATACCCTTGGATGCTTGATACTGGGTGATCAATCCACTCAGAGCTGGTTGTTTCCAGCCATCGCGCTTTCGCAAACGGCCACGAACGTCGTGCATGACGTGCCAGCCGATCTTTTGCAAGCATGGCTCTCGGGCCGCTCCCCGAAACAAACGAGGTCTTCCTCCCACAAAACGGACAGCTTCCACCCCTTGTGGAGTTACTCAAATGCCAAATGTCAGGGTATGGAAGAATTATGCAACAAAAGTACATGCCCTTGCGATTTCCTGGCTGCTTGCACCCCACATCCCTCTCAAGTTGCTGAGGTTCGTGCCGCTTTACCTCGCGCAATAGCCATGGCTACTAGCTGCCCGATTGCCGGTCCGCGCTTGGAGCCCTGCGCATGGTGCTAAAAGATCGCACCTGGCCAATCATGCTCGCTTCACAAGCAAACCAAGGGACAATCAATCGACCCCATTGAATCTGTGTACTACCGTGGATCAACAAAACAAAACCCTGAGTTGGAATGCACGGCACTGCAGAAACGTGTCCGCCCACAGTTTGGCCGCCCATATGATTTGCCCCATTTCCACCCCCCATTGCCATGACTGCCCGCAGAATTTGAAGGTGGGCCTAAAACACCCAAGCACCGTCAGCAGAAGCCATGGCCGTGACATGCCCGGCTGCCCAACTCCTCGTGAGTGTGGCCCTAGGCCTGAAACGCTTCAAAGATCCCTCCCCAACCTCTGGGAAGAACGTGCCCCCACCACATTCAAAACAATCTCTTTCTTGGGGGTCGCCCCTCTCCCGCACACTAAGAGGGGGAGGGAAACGAGCAAGTGCAAGGCACGGTTGTGGGAAATGACTAGTGGCTCAAAGGGCTGAATTCCTATGACCATGTTGTCACTTGAAAGGAGGGCTGGGGCTCCCTGGGTAAAGAGTGGCAGCCCTAATTCCCACAACCATGGCGCAAGATGCGCGCATTCTTTTTGTCTGCGCGCCGCTGGGCCTTGGGGTGGCACAATCGCATTGTCAGATTCTCTGTCTGGGAACTCTGCACCGTGCCGTGCATGGGTGCACGTGTGCACATGCATGCGTGCAAATGTGGGTGCTAGTGCGGGTGCGGATGGGTGTGCGGGTGTGCAGGGGTTTCTGTGGGAGTGTTGGGCGTCTGTCTGTCTGTCTGTCTGTCTGTCTGTCTGTCTCTGTCTGTCTCTGTCTGTCTCTGTCTGTCTCTGTCTGTCTGTCTCTGTCTGTCTGTCTGTCTGTCTGTCTGTCTGTCTGTGTGTAGTGTAGTGTAGTGTAGTGTAGTGTAGTGTAGTGTAGTGTAGTGTAGTGTAGTGTAGTGTAGTGTAGTGTAGTGTAGTGTAGTGTAGTGTAGTGTAGTGTAGTGTAGTGTAGTGTAGTGTAGTGTAGTGTAGTGTAGTGTAGTGTAGTGTAGTGTAGTGTAGTGTAGTGTAGTGTAGTGCGTGTGTGTGTGTGTAGCTTGCAGCATGTAGCGTGTAACAGTGCGTAGTGTGCTACACTACATACAACGCAGCGTAGTTTGTAGCTTCGTGGTGTAGTGTGCGTTTATGAAACAGCGAGTGTGCAGCGTGTAGTGCAGAGCATGTATGGTGCCTAGTTCGCAGAAGTGCTAAGAGAGCGTTGGTTTTTATTCCCTACAAACTTGCTTGGACATTACTCAAGCTTCCGCGGGCCCTTCCGCATCCTTGCCGCGGGTCAAGAGGTCCCTTCCGCGAACTTCCGCGTCACATGTGTTTCAGTGTTTGCTTCCGCAAACCTTCCGCGGCGCATGTTTTACAAGATTTGCTTCCGCGAGTATTTTCGCGCAGAAAAGAAAGTCTTTTGAGCAAGGAAGGAAAGTAGTGGTTCGCAGCAGCACGTGTAGGCTGGGGCTCCATTCGGCTTCCCGTGCTACGTGGGCACTTCCGCAAACATGGGGCCACGCTTCCGCAGAGCTTCCGCGAACCTTCCGCAAACCTTCTGCGACATCCGTCGGCTGTTTTGGTCATCTTGGCTTGCTGTGCTCTTCTAGCAAGCGCTGCGTTTCTTGTAACACCTTTCTCCTTCTACTATCTTCTACTGTAATCGCTTCTCCGTGCTTTTCCATGCACGCAAACTGAAACAACGAATTTCATATCAACCACAAAGCTTCTACAAATCTTCCGCGAAGAAACCCTTCCGCGAAGCCTTCCGCATGCTTCCGCGCGTGTGGCGCGGTGCACATTTCGAAAATCATGTCCCTCTCCCTACTAACTTAGCTTGCGGCCAAAAAACAGCGCCGCTGAAGAGTGCAGGCTGCAGCGTGCTGTGCACTGGCTGTGCATGAGTGGGCGCGCCCATGCGCATGTGGTGTGGTGCGCGAGTGCAGTGTGAAGTGTGTAGCGCGCCGCATGTCTTCTGTAGCGTCTGCGCAGTGCAGTCTGTAGTGGGTACTTGTGTGTCAGTTGTGTGTGTGTGTGTGTGTTTGCATGTGCGCTTGCGCGTGCGCCTCTCTCGCGATCTCTGCGGGTGCGTGCATCTGTGAGTCTTGGAATGCGCGATTGCATGCGTGCGCGCGCAGTTGGTGGCACTTGCTGCCTTCTCCTCAGGGGCACGGACCGCGGGTCGGCCCAACTGAGCTCGCCGGCGCCAAACCTGCGGGCAGCTCGCAAGCTTCCAAGAAACATGTATGTCCCCTTGGCCTTTCGGCCCCTTAACTATCTACCCTAGCGGGTCCCAGTTGTCACTATATTGTTGGTAGCGATATTCATGTTGTGTCATTTTCCAAGGGGTGGCTCCCGTGCTTGCCTACTACGCATAGG
>CAUJNA010001668.1:1107500-1112500 GCA_963377175.1 Effrenium voratum | reverse complement strand
ACTGTCCTCCCGCAAATGCCCAGTGGATTAGCATGGCGAAAAAATGCTGCATCCAATTTTTGGGTTGGTTGAGTTTAAGGGGGAACCCTTTGAAAGAAAAATGAAAAGGGCGGGATCCACTGGGCAACTGGGTTCCCAAAACTTGTTTTCCCAAACACTGTGCGCTGTGTCGTTTCCGCATTGCATTCGAATCAACGCATGTTTCAAGGTTACAACTAGTAACAACCTACTGTAGGTCCCAAGCAATCGCATGTTTCCTTACATGTGTTTTCCCCAGCTTGGCGATGTTCTGGGCCCGGCCAGAGAATCAGGGGAAGCCTTCCCCAGCCCGGTCGGGCCATCTCCGGCAAAACACCGGTCCTCCGCGTAGTGCATTTGACGCTTGGCGTCAGTGCGGATCTCTTTTTAGCATCGGTGAATCAGGAGCTTCCAGCCCCTTAAAACGGGTTGCTCCAGCCCCCTGAACGAGCAAGAGGCAACCAACCGTTGTAGGGCAGCCCTATTTGAGACAAGCCAGGGTTGGCCGCGTTTCGAGTTTCCAAAAGGTCTAACGTGGAGGGTCACACCAAAGACCAGCTCTGGATGAAGCCGCCAAACTGCGTTTGCCGGTCCCGATCCCCTCAATGCTGGAGCCCCAGAGGCGCAGGGCATGCCTTCGCCTTGCACGGCCCGCTGGCAGGCCGGGCCGAAGAGCTGCATTTTGCAGACAGTTGCACAGAATGCCCGAGTTTATGACACTGGCCCAAGCCCACGCATCAGGGTACCGTAGAACACCAGCGCCTAGCGCCAGGAAAACAAGAGGGGGGTCCACAGGATAGGGCCTAAAGAACCATTGGCTCCCTGTATTTTCCTGGCTTGCCAGAGCGTCTTCTTCTCTAAGAGGGGGGGGGAGCCCAAGAATATGCTAGTTTCGTCAGTGGGTCAACGTGAAGTTAACCCCTGATCAACCAACCAGGAGGGTTGCGCTTTTCAGCGAAGTTCAAAGGGGCCCCCTGAGTAGCATGATATTTGTGGCGCTGATTGCTGTCCCATTTAGAAGACCTTTTGGGTAGAGGGGGACCCCCTCATCCAACAGGTTGATTAAGGGTCGACATTGCTGCAAACCAACCGACACAATCTACGTACATTCGGCCGCCGTGCCAGCTTGACTTTGCATGCCTTATAGGCTGAATTCTCGCTACAGGCTTGGCCAAAAAAACATGCAAGCCACGTGCGCTCTCGAACTCGCAGCTCAATCAAAAAAAGGACGTGACGCCCCAACTTTTGTCAGCACCAACTTCTGCGTACGCTGGGTTCAGCTGGCGTGGCAAGCGGCTAACAGCCCGGCCAAGTCGGATAGGGAAATTCGCCGTTGGGCACCTTCGGTGACCCAAACGTAGCGTCTGGTGCCAGACGTCGAGTTCAGCGATTTCGTCGTGTCATTTCCTGTGGTCGGATGGCTCGACTCGTCTAGCCGGAACCCATGCCCAAAAGATACGTACGGGTCGCAATCCAACTGAGTTGTTGTCTTTCGCTGTTTTTTCACTCCCGGTCCTGACATGTCGCATTGTGCAGCCTTTTCAAGCGAAATGCACTCGGTTTGCACCAGCACTGCCAATATCCTCGGCATCATTTTAACATTCTCAGCATCAACCGTTTGGCTGGGTTTGGGGTGGGTTTCAGAGTTGGCTTAGGGCTGGCTCAGGGTGGGTTCAAGGCTTGTTTAGGGGATGGTTTGGGGGGGTTCGGTTGACTTTTTTTTTGAATAGCTGGGTGTAGTCGGTTTGGCTTACTGGGATGGTTTAGTGCTGGTTTATGGTGGGTTGGGGTGGGTTTGCGTTGGTCTAGGGTGTGCTTAGGGCTTGTTTAGGGCTAGAGGGTGGCCCAGGACCATCCATCATAAGGGTTCTGAGTACACCCTATGCACACCCTCAGATCAAAGGGTTCTGAGAACCGTTTTGGTTTGATTGACCCTATATAGCATTGGATGGCGAGGTGTTTTCAGCTGACAAGATCTGAACTCACTGCAAAGGATAATTGTAGCCACGGACGCGGCTTTGCATTGGTTGGAAACCATACCTCTTGCTTATATGGATTGTCCCAAAATAGGGGCTTCCCTTGACATGGTTGGTTTCATGCTGGCTTTTTCCGTTCAGCCAACCTCAGAAAGCCTATCCCCAAAACGGAATGAACAAGATGCACCATGCAATCTCTCTCTCTATTTGATGTACTGCTCTGTTCGACTTCAGCTTGGAGGCATTGGGGGTACCAGAAAACCAGTCAGAAATCTAGCTTGGTGGCATCAGGGCCACACACACACACACACGCGTCCCATGTCATACTTCCCAAAGTCAGATCCCCAACATGCAGATTAAAGGACCTGGATGTTGACCGAGAACAAGTTCAGCTGAAAAGGAGAAACGCCCATCAAGCCTGAAGGATGCCAACTCGGGTGAGCAACCTTGGGGATGAGGATTGATGAGGAGCACTACACGGGAAACACAAAACAAACAAGAACAACTGCGAGAGCAAAAGCGCGCCTTGGTGCTGCCTCACTGGTGGTTCGTCGTATGCTTTCCGACCTGGAGAAGCACGTTGGTTGCATGCTGATACGTTGGGTGTTGGCGGGTGTTCTTCCCCCCTCTGGGCTAATTCAACTGCGTCTGTCGAATATGCCCATAGCCGGGCTATATACGTCATTCTAGAGGTTGATTCCCCATTCTTTTCAACCCTCGTTCTTTGCTCAAAAACTTATCACTGTTTCCAACCTGGGTTTTGAGGGTTTCCTGAAAGGAAGGATCCCTGGAAAGAATGGGGAAGGTAGCCCTAGAGTCATGGTGCATGGCTTCAACACCTACTTGTCATTCATTCAGCCCGCAGCTCACTCAAAGCAACTTAAACTTGTCATTCAGCATTCCCACTGCTCCATCTTGATTGAGTTTTTTTCTGGCCTAGGTCCTCCAGTAGAGAGGTTAGAATAAGGGTACCCGGGCGAGAAAGGGCAACAAGTCCAAAGACTTGAGCTCCGGCCGCGCTTTTTCTCCCAAGAAATCTACCTCCGGCCCTAGCTGACTATGGCCCCCCCCAATGGCAGCCAGCGACCCTGGTAGAAAACAGAGACCCATTTTCTGGGGCGCTTGGAGCTGGTTTGTTTTCCAAACGAGATTTGCCAGGGTGCCGCTGAAGAACTGGGTAAGGTGGATTCCCTTCAAAAAAAGGAGGGTCCCCGGTACCCAAACAATAGCAGGCCAGGTTGTGCCACTGAACACCTATGGCCACATGCCAAGATGGAACAACAGGGCTTCCAATCACAAAACAAACCCAAAGCGTGAGTCAAACATTGCAAGGCTCCACTATTGGACTACCCCAAATAATGTATTGTTCAAACCGTGTTGTTTTTTTTGGGGGGGAACACAAACTGCGGGTTTAAGCTTATCTCTGAGTCAAACATGGAAGCTTTCGTAGATCAACCACTTTAAACAAAGGTGAACCTTGTGGGACCATGACTCGCCAAAAAGGGACAGCAAAACGGTGAAAGGTTGGCGGCTTGGGAACTTGGACCTCTGGCTCTTGAGGAAGCACCCGCGGGGGACCTCAAGCCACCAATTGAGGGTCACTTGATTCTAGATCCAGAGGAAAACCGAAACTCTCGGCGTGGTCCGAAAATTGAGGCATTCCGACCTCAGGAAGATCCGTCGGTAGTCGTCTGGGAAGAGCGCCTGATGGAAGTTGAGAGAAAGGCACACACCGAAAGGCCCTTCTTGGTCGTGTCAAAGGGAAATTGAGAGGGGTGACAAGTCATAACGAAGGCCCGGACAGGAGGGTTTGAGGGGAAAAGGGTTGGGGGGGGTTAACGTGCTGCACCGGCTAGAATGGATAAACCCCTTTGAATACTAGGCTATCAGAATTTTGTCCGTCTGCAGTATTTGTGTGTTTTTAGACAATTCGAAGGATGTCTAACACGGGGAATGCAAGGATGAACTCACCCAGTGCTTCTAGTGAACTTCTAGGCACCCAGAAGTAACCAAGATGTGGTGCCTCTAAGTTTTACATAATCGCTTTCCCTGGTCACCTACGACGGTTGATATCCACAACAGGAAAGCCTCGGTGCTCCCAAAATAGAACTCTGAATGCAAATATTGCCGCAAGCATAGGGTTGTCCGCCCCTACCAGCAAGGGAGCACTAGGGCCTTGGCAGGACTTTGGCTTGGCTTCTCCAGGGATACCCACCCACCCCCCATAGTGTGAATTTGACATGAGGTGTCATCATATGATATGTCACCGGCCATTCGGCTGGGACATAGCGCTCGGGGAGTTTTGCGTGTGAGGACAAGCGTGCATGGGCACGTGCCCGGCAGCCCCGCATTTGCTTCCAGGCTCGCAGCGGCAAATGCGGCGGGCCCCGGAGCCCAGGCATCGCCGGGCCCAGGCTACGTCTGGAACCTCCGGGCCAGGAGGCCGAGCTTCACGAGGTGAGGCTCTGGCGCCTTCGCTTCGAGGTTCAAGGCACTCGCCCAGCGAGAGAGCGAAAGAGCTCAAGGCGGAAGAGCGTCCTTCCAGAATCAGAACTCCTGCCTTGAGTCGGACAGCCACCGCTCCAAACAGCACCCCCCATGCTCTCCCTGCAGGTGCGGGACTGCCGCAAGGAGAACGTGATGCTTCCGTCATCTTCCGTCTGCAGCGGTTAGGCCTTGCCACCCGCAGTCTTCCCTGGTTGCTTGGGGGCTGAGCAGCCTTTGAACAAGGCGCGCGCTTGGTGTCCTTCACGTGCTGCATCGTGACTGCTGCATTTGCGCACTGGCAGCAGCTTTGCTTTAGTGCCCAAGTTTCTCCAAGAGGAACATGTGCCACCACTCATGATCCATGCTTGCGGGCCGAAAAAGCCCCTTTGGCAGCTTGACGCCTTGACTAGCTGAGTCACTTTTGGTGTATCTCTTCTTGAGACCGCCGACTTCCACTACTCCATGGACAATGGGATGTCTCTCCAGGGCTTCGTTTCCGGTTTCGCGTGAATTTGTTTT